>QUSF01000013.1:18856866-18912814 GCA_003676055.1 Chloebia gouldiae
ATAGATGGAAATCACTGTATAAAGATAGAAGTATTAGTAATGATTTAACTACCAAAAATGTCTCTAAAAACAAAGCATTTGAGAAATGTCAGTCAGAGGGAATGTTGGCATTGAGTTTGTAATTTTGTTTTTGGATTTTTATAGATAATGGTATGGATGGTGATGATTGTTAAGTTTTATAGATAAGAATTATTATTAAGGCATTAAGGTATTGAGGTGTTCTTATGGTATTTACAGTTAATTTTCATATGTGGTGTTGTCTCTTTAGGTGATTGATTATGAGATGTGCTTCTTCAGGATCCTGTGTTTTTGATTTTTTAACTACTTATGTGTTTTCTTTGTCCAGTCTTTTATGCAGCTGCAATTCATCTTCCTTTACAAATTCATTGTCCAGATTTTGGTTCAAGATTTCAGACTTCAAATTTTCAGATTTCTGAAGAAAGGGTTTGTTGTATTTAGAGAATTTTTGTCTTGAAAAAGAAAAATTAGACAGGTTCAATTATTTGATGGTTTGATAAATTTTTAATCATAAGGTTTTTATTCATAACTGTTATTTCTAAGACTTTTGTTTCATAATGTGTTAAAAGATGCCCTCCAATTAGAGTCTGAGTTCGGGCCAAGCTCTGGCTCTACTTGGAGAGTGTGATTGACCCAGGTGTTTTCTGGATCAAAAAGTGTTCAAGTCCTTTTGGCTTGACAATTTGACCATATAGGACAGCTGAACCTCAAAGGGAGTTTTGGAGGAGCATGATCTGGACATGTTTCATCCAAATCTCTGTTGTTTTAAGGTTTGTCAGCTGCTGCAGACTCTGGGATGACAATTTGATATTATAGCACTTGGTAATTGTGATTTTATTGTAATGTTAATTGTGTACTATCTAATTGATTTTTATTTGTTGTTAGTTTTTTCTTTATTACATGTATTATTCTGTTCTTGAGGTTTTTTCATGTTTATAACACAGGTGTTGATATCTCCATTTCTTCATACAGTTTTAAGGAACAGAATTGAGAAAGAACCCTCCAGTCCCTGTGGAGATGTTGGGTTTGTTTGTGTTTTAACAGGTGCAGAATCTGGATGGATTTCAATGAAGAATGTGGAACTTATCAACTGCAAAAAGGCACTGATCTCTCCACAAGCGGGAGCAGAAGATGCACAGAAAATGTAGATCGTGCAAAGATTTGTGTTTCACCCACAGAAGATTGTGGACTTTGGGTTTTTTCATAAATGTGTGTTTTTAGTGTTGTTATAGAATTTAGTTACTAAGTTTTGATTTAATAGGGCCTGTGATTCTTCTGTTAATTTTGCCATTGTTTTTCAATGGCAAAAGAAAAAGAGGGAAAGTAAGTTAGATAATCATAAGCATAACATTAAGTTTATCATAAGTTATAGTTTGTATTTATAAGTAAGTTTGTTTCTTTCATGTTAAACAGGGCATTCATGAACCTGAGAAGTATGTGGTGGGTCTGAATGTTTCTATTAAGTAATGTTTTAGTTATTGAAGTATCTGGAATCCTTGACATTGACAAGAGAGAAAATATGTGGATCACTTGGGCCAAACAAACTAGGCAAGATTCATTCTGCCTGTCGTTAGCCACACCATCTAACCCTTTCTGTACTTGTTTGGTTGGAGTCTCGTTGGGTCCCATGGCAGAGTTCAAAACTTGGACCTGAGCTCAAATCAATCCAAAAAGCACACTGGGAGCGCAAGCTGTTGCATTCATGCAAAACTTTAAATTTATTGATGCCAATCTTCAAGAATTTGATCTTTTGGGTTCTGTCCCAGGAAATTACTGTTTGATATTTGGACCTTATGCTGCCAAACCAAATCAAGCAAAAAGACAGTTAACAGATGACAGCACTTGGTTGTCTCCCAGATCACCATTGTATTATAATTATTCAGAATATTGTAACAATTAGACTCAATCTGTGACACCATCAAGAGGTGGTGCAGGAAAACTGCCCCCAGGAACCTTCCTCATCTGCGGGGACCGAGCCTGGTCAGCAGTCCCTCAAAATGCTAGGGGAGGCCCATGTCATATCGGTAGGTTAACGCTTTTTGTTCCCACCATACATCAGGTTCTTGGATTGCCTCAGAAGACAACGAGCCAAACGCAGTGTTCTCCAAATGGACCCCAATTGTAAAGATCAAGTGTCATTATAGGGGCACGCTTCAGTAGTACTAGCCTCATTTTTCACCCCACAAGTTGCTTCAGTGCAATCTCTCACACAATTGAAAACCCTGGCCTGCTGGACAGGAAAGTAAATTAGTATTACATCTAAAATATTAAGTGAGCTTGCCACCCACGAGAGTAGTACCTGTCATGCAGTTCTTCAAAACAGAGCTGCCACTGACTTCCTTCTTTTAGCACACAGACTCAGGTGTGAAAAATATGAAGGCGTGTGTTGCAGGAATTTAGCTGACCATTCTCAATTGATTTATAAGCAGTTAACACAACTGAAAGACAACATGAAGAAACTTGTTGCTGTAGACCTTCTGTTTGGTAATTGATTCAATTCTTTAGGTTTTGCTAGTTAAGTTAAAGATTTTGTTTATTTTGGTATTGTATCTTTTCTTATTATTACTATAATTAGTTTAGTCTCTATACCGTGTTTATAACAGTGTATGTAGAAGATAGTGTACCGCGCCTTCAAGTCAGCCTGGGTAGCTCAAAAAGAAAAGTAGGGAATTGTTACAGAATTTCTGAGAGAGAGAGGGCATGATTTATGTCTGGAATGAGAATTGAGCTACCCCTCAGACTAGGCCCCTGATAAGCGGCCTTGGTGAGGCCTTTCAAGCCTGTGGCGCAGTTAGAAATTAAGAGCTTGTGGCGCAGTTAGAAATTAAGAGCTTGTGGCGCAGTTAGAAATTATGTTAAGGTAACTACAAAGTAATGAGCTGAGTGTGAATTAGAGTACAGCTGCAGTGTGAAAAGCCTGACCACCTTAAGGCAAAGGTAAACAATGTTAGCTTGCCAATCAGAGTGCCTTTGTAAACTGTAAACTATATAGAAGTGTATATAAACTGCCATCTTCTCTGGAATAAACGAAGAACGTAGCATTGATCATATTGGTTGGATGTGCGTTCTGTCCTGTCCAGCTCTTCTGATTTATAAGGTCCCTGACTTTGGAGAAGCCCTGACAGAGATTTTAATGAGCCCTTTTTTTTCTTTCAGTCTAATTCTAGTATGTTTTATTTTTGACATATGCTAAGATATATTAAAGTCTCTCAGGAGTGAAATAGATATTAGCTAAAAAATACCAGGTTCAGTTTCCTGGGAAGAAACATTAAATTTTACATGAAATATAATACCTTTGAATTTTATTCTATTGCCCATGTTTAAATTACATTATTAATTTATTATTGCTGATCACTTAAAGTGAGTCAGATGTTTAAGAACTGTAGAAGTAGAATGTACAGGGCACATCCAAATGTGATCAGCAGAACACATTGGACAAATATTAATCTGAAACACATTTTCAAGCCTGTAAAATTATCCAGAGATTGATGTGGGCTAATGTCACAGTGGGATGTTATAGTTCTTATGAGTCATGCAGTGACATTCAATAGCCCATTATCAACAGATGTCTCCCCGGAGGGAGAATAGCTTGTGGAAGAGAAGATCCACATTTAGGATCCAATAAGAAGACATCAAAATACTGACTGAGAGAAAATAACTAAGCCAGTTACTTAATCCACTGTAAAATTATCACTAATATTCACCTGGCCATGCCTTTATTGATCTTGATGGTACGTACACACTTATACACGAGGCTTTTGTTACTAAAGATTACTAAATAGTGTCTATACAAAAAATATTGCCTCAGTGTTAAAGCGGGATAAATTCCAAAATGAGGGGAGTAAGTAAATCTAGGAAAAATCTGAAAGTCAGTCCCATTGCAGATTAAGCAAGAACATCATCGGAAAGAAGTGACCATTTTGGTGTAAGTCAATTACTCAGTTCTACAGGGAACAAAAAAGACATTAAAAAAAAATGCTGCACATTTAATTATGTTATTTTGATCATTCACTATACATTTCATTAAAATAAATAGGAAAAGGAACTATTCTGTCCTGGGATAGAGGGAGAAGGCTGGAGGTGGGTATTCAAAAGGCTCACAATATCATTTATGCCAGCCTTGTAATTTAACATAGACTTTGACAACTAGAGTAATAGAGTATAGAAACTGAAACACTTTGTTTTGTTTATGGCTTGCAAAAGGAGCACATACATGAAATCACACAAAATTGAAAGTGTTATTTGCCAAGTAAAGAGCTGCACTGCTGAATTATATTCCCTAGCATGTGCTTGCACCCTCAGGAGCCTAAGACTTTTGAAGGCTGGTTTTCCCTGTAAAGACTTCAGTCTTTCCATCATTAAGGAAGTGTTCTTATCTGACCATTTAGGAGCCATTCTGGGAATCAATCACACCACCTAAAAAATTCACTGATGGGACCCCAGCTGTTTTACAGTGGGCAGCTCCAGTGAGCCGATGGGTTCCCACTAGACTCCTATCAGACATCACACGGACAGAGTCAGACAGGTTTCAAAAATGCCTAGGACAGCTTTCCTGCCTATGTGTCAAGCAATGTGAGATCCTCCATTTGAGCTGTACAGCCCAGGCTGTATTGACAGTCAGTTGATAGTCAACAGAGAAAAATGCACATTTTAAAATTGCAATATTCTGTATCTGGGTTTGAGATATGATATAATCAGGTGAGATTAACTTCACCTTGAACCAAGGGGACTCCATTAGGCTTAATTACTGGGCATGGGCACTCTGAAAATGTCAAACCATACAATGAAAATCTGTTGGCATTTTCAAGCACTATTGCACCTGCTGACAAGATAGTTTCAGTGAAAAATTACATCTTGAATAAGGCTGAGAAAGCACTCTTGAACTGCAGTACAAAATCACTAATGCATTTAACTTCACACTCTATTAACTTAAAGGAATGTCTTTATAAACTGAATCTGAAGAAGGAAATCTGCTCCATACTAGACACAACACAAATAATTGTGATTTCTATACAGGAGGATGTTGCTACATATACAATAATGAACAAAACCCTGTAGTTCCCGTCAGCTGTATGGGTGACTTTGACAAGGTATGATTTATGAAGATTCCTGTTCAATACACCACCCGAAACACTTGTTTTATCCATGTTCACAAAAATATAATATCATTTTTATCTGCTTTAAAACAATTTATTAGTGTCTCCAAACAAATGAAATGTCACAATTTCTTCCCTTTCAGTGCTGCAGAGGAGATATTACAAGGATCTAGACAGTTAATTAATATTAAATCTAGAACAAGTGAAGATAAAGAGCCCAAAGTCTCTAATTTACACAATTGATTAAACTGCCAAAAATTAGGACATCAGATAAAAAAAACCCACTATTCAACATCCAACTAAACTATTTAGTCTACGTCAGTTCTTCTAGGTCTGCTTTATGGTCAGGGAAGAAAGGCACCTTGACAGTGTGTTTCTCCTCTAAAATGAAAGAGATACATCACTGTGTGCACAGACTCATTTTAGAATCATAGAGCTCTACAACTGGTTGGCTTGGAAGGGATCTTCAAAAACCATCTAGTCTAGCACCCCTGCCATAGCCAAGGACACCTTACATTAGATCAGGTTTCTCAAGGCCCCTTCTAAATCTGACCTTGATCACTTCCAGTGATGGAGGATCCACAACTACTTGGGCAACCTGTGCCAGGCCACTGACCTCATAGTGAGAAACTTGTTTCTTATATTCAATCTAAACCTATTCTCAGTTTAAAACCACTACCCCTTGTCCTGCTAATATGAGTCTGTGTAAAAGTCTTTCTCCATCTTTCTTATAGACCCCTTTTATATGCTGAAATACCATCTCCCTGCAGCCTTCTCTTCTCCAGGCTGAGGAACCTCAACTGTCTCAGGCCTTCCTAACAGAAGAGATGCTCCAGATCCCTGATCATCTTCATGTCCCTCCTCTGTACTCATTCCAAGAAGTTCATGTTCTTATGTTTGGGGTCCTAGAGCTGGAAGCAGGTGAAGTCTCATGAGAGCAGAGGGAGAGTGTTACATTCCGCTCAGGCCATGTTTTCCCCCTTCCCCAGGACCCCTGTGACTCTAATGAAGATAAGCCTGGACCCCTCCTTCATGCCCCAATGGGGTGGGTGGAAAGCCAAGAAACCCTCCCTGTCAAGACCCTAGATAAACCCCTGACATTTCCTGTTCGGTCTCTTTCCCCGCTCTTCCCCTCGGACCATGGAATAAAGAGCTGGACAATTACATCGGGGTGAGAGCCTCTTTTGAACCTTTGCCCATCTCCTGATGTTTCCCCCCCTCAAGGCCTCGTATTTCTGGGCTAGCCTGATAATTTAGGGGCTGAGAGAGGGGGAAACCATGGCTTGCACCCAATGAGGGTTTGCTGTAAGCCCACGCAACGAGCTGGAGACCTTATTTTAAAGGATCTCAAAAGCTCTGTTGGGACAGTCAACTGCCATGTTACGCTAGCTGCCTTTAAAGGTTGAGTGGAAGGGAAAAGGTCAGGATCTCACCTGAGTACCCCAGGTGAGCCAGCTGGAGAAAGGACCCCAGATTTCACACACGACCCCACAGTTCACAGGATTGGTAAGAATCCCTCCTTTCACATTTTCCCGGGTGCGCATCTAGCAGGGAGGGGTTACCATAGTGACTGTGGGGAGCTGCCTGTGGGGCTAAGCTAGAAGCCTGCGATCGTAGCTTGGAACGTATGGACTTGTGATAAACCATGTTCCTGGGTCGGGAAAGTCATGGGAGGGGTCTGGAGTTCTGGGATGGCGGAGGGGAACCCCCCCCCCGCCCCAGGAAAGCCGAGAGAAAGAGTAGGAGCAGCTCCAGCAGTGCCGCTCAGACAAGTGCCCCACCCTTCCCCACCCACGCCGATTCCCATGCTGACGGCAGGGAATTCAAAAAATTGTGCTGTGTTAAAAGTCTGGTGGAGGATAGACCATCGATACTATTAAAATAATGGGTGCAAAAGTATCAGTGGAACCAAAGAGCACACTAAAACACCTTAGCAATATTTTAAACAATGTAACATTCTCAAATAAGCTTCTACTGCGTTTTGTATGCTGGCTAACAAAAGAAATAACAATTTTTACTGTGCAGGAAATGAATTCTATTTAATTTTGGAACCAGATTGGATAGATGTTAACTTTAAAAGTCATAAATGGTGAACATAAAACTTCTCTATTTATTCCGATATTCTTACAAGCTTGAAAACAGATTTTTAGAGGCAGAAAAAAAGCATACAGACACAGACACAGTCCGAATAACCCCTTTTCCCCTCCCTATTCAACCCCTCGATATCCCAGCCCTGATATCGCTTTACCCACCCTGTACCCCCCTGTAACACCTGGTTCTCCTGAGAAATATAGTCTGGACTACTCCAAAAGTGAAAAGTTTTCTTCCCAGAGCCCTGGGGCTGAAGCAGGGTCTCTGAACAACTTGCAGCAGCATCATGGCTCCAGACACATGCTTGTCCCTTCCCCTCACAACCCTTCCCTTCCCCCAGCCCCCCACCCCTCTCCCAATCCCTTCCGGCCCCCAACAGCTTCCCCCCACCCTTATCAGAGCCTGCCTCTGGGTTGCCTTGGGAACGGGGGTGGGGCCGATCCCGGCACAGCTCCCAGTCCGGATGGTGTTGGGGGAGGGCAGATCAGCTCAGCAGCTCAGAGCACAGGTGGGGCTGGGGCTTCCCCTGCAGCACCAGCAGCCCAGGAGAGGAGGAGTGACCGGCCTCTCACCGGGATCCAGGGGGTGGCGGGGGCAAACCCCCCTGCCTCTATGGACATTGGAAATGAATTAATACCATCTGTAGCACCTGTAGTATACCTAGGTAGGAGAAACAGTAGCAGAACATACCAACCACTACCATATAGAGACAAAACAGAAATTTGTAAAATACAGAGAGAATTTGGGAGAACAAGTGAGATTTTTAAAGGCATGATAAGGGCAACCTTTAATTCAAATGAAATGGTACCGAAAGATATCACTGATTTATTTAAATGTTTACTAACACCTTCTGAATATGAGATATGGGAAAATAAATGGAAGTTAGCTTTAACAGCAGTTTTACAGGAAATACAACAAACACCCAGTGACACAATGGACAATGATGGTAACCCTATTACAATAGATCATCTATGCAGCACAGGGGAATGGCACTGCCCAGAAAAACAAACTCGAGTGCTATCTAGGCTGGTTTTGGAAAAAATCTGTAACACTGCAGAAAAAGCATTTTATCTATTACCAGTAATTGAGGCTAAGGGTAGCTATCTTAACATTAAACAGTTTCCTTCAGAGAGTTTTTTGCAGTTTGTGGATCAATTGAGAACCCAAGTTGAAAGAGAGGTGCAAGACCCTATGGTACAGACAGAGCTGATTAAAGAAATGGCTCAGAGGAATGCGAATGAGACCCGCCGTAGAATTATCCTCAGCCTTCCTCTTGACCCATGACCTAGTCTTGCTCAGATGATTGACACCTGTGCCAGGAGAGCAGAGCTGTTCGATACCCCTGACAGACATACAACTGCTGCACAACTACAGCCTGCTGCCACAGCTGCACCAGGTACAAGGAGACAACAAATGTCATCAGACCAGCTGCAGCACATAATCTGCCTCCATTGTAAGAAACCAGGACACTTCGCCAGAAACTGTCCTCAAAACCAGAACCAGAGAAAGTTCAACAAACAAAAAAATTGAGTGCACAGCGCGTGCCCACTGCTAATATAACTATGCGCAAAGATATAAATATAGCGGGACCCACATGGGAAAATGCCTCTCTCTTAACAAATAAGGGGGAGAATGGAACTCAGGGTAGGGTGGGGGCAGAAAAATGCCAAATGTAAAACTAACAAGGTTTGGCAGCCGCTAGGTAGACCTCACCTAGTGACTGCCAAAGGGTTTCATTTCAGATCCACTGATTGGGAAGTCATTATAGGGGACCTGTCAAACAGCTCACAGGACCTGCAAATGTACCAAATGGAACATGACAGTGAGTATTTTGTCACTGGAGACATAGCACACACACCTTCAGAGACTGAAGTAGTTCCCATGACTACTAAGGGAAAGATATCAAGCCATATGCTGTTGGCATGCTGCTCACACCCTCCATTTTACTTAGAAAAAGGGCAAATTTTGGCCCAAGCCATTCCCATCCCAGTAGAAATAACAGTAGAAGGAAAATCACCAGAAGTCTACTGGGCAGAGGTGGTAGGAGAGGATAAACCCTCGACGGCATGCAACCTAGCCCATGGGTCAGAGCACGTTCAGATAGAAGGGGTTCTGGACACGGGCGCAGATATCACGGTAATACCATGTGGCCATCACATTGGGAATTGCAACCTGTGGCAGGCAAACTTCAGGGCATAGAAGGAACCATACTGGCAAAAATTTCAAAAAATGTTGTGCAAATTGAGGGACCTGGTGGGGGAGAGACACCATGTCCCAATGGGGAGTCCAGTTAATCATTCCTAGGACACCCCAGGATTTTTGGAAGTAGCCACTATGGCGCGCCCTGCCCACAAGTTAAAGTGGTTGGATAACACCCCAAAGTGGGTACCACAGTGGCCTTTGAGCATCGAGAAACTCGAGGTGCTTGAGAAACTTGTGGAGGAGCAGTTAGCTCAAGGACACCTACAAGAGACAGTCTTGCCCTTGGAATTTCCCAGTCTTTGTAATAAAGAGCCTGGGAAGGACAAGTGGAGATTGCTCCACGATCTTAGAGAAATAAACAAAATTGTAGAGGACATGGGTCCACTCCAACCAGGGATGCCTAGTCCAGCAATGCTCCCATGAGATTGGCAATTGACTGTCCTAGACATCAAGGACTGTTTCTTCCAAATTCCATTGCACCCTGAAGATGCCCCGAGGTTTGTATTCTCAGTCCCTACCATCAATTGAAAAGCCCCAATGAAATGCTATCACTGGCAAGTTTTGCCCCAAGGTCTAAAATCCAGTCCTTTCATATGCCAACAGCATGTAGCATCACTGCTGTCTCCAGTATGTGCAGAGAGAAAGGATGCCATCATCCTTCACTACATGGATGATGTGCTTGTGTGTGCCCCCAGTGACTCTATACTCCAATACACGCTTGACCTAGTGGTTGAGGTTGTAACCTCTTTTGGATTTCAATTGCAGAAAGACAACATTCAAAGGATGCCACCTTGGAGATACCTGGGTTTGGAAATCATGACAAGAACCATTGTTCCACAGAAATTGGAGATCAATTGCAACCCCAAAACACTAGTGAACCTCGACTCTTTGTTTGGGTCTTTGAATTGTGTATGACCCTGGCTAGGCCTCACAAATGAGGACCTAGACCCTCTCTTCAATTTATTGATGGGGGAGAGGGGGCTGGCCTCCCCCAGGGAACTGATCCCAGAGGCAAAGACAGCAATTGAAAAAGTATAGAAGGCCTTGGCAGAGAGGCAGGCACATCAGTGTGAGCCAAATGTGCCTTTCCAATTCATTGTTCTAGGGAAGCTGCCACATTTGCATTATTTTCCAATGGATCAAGGGGCAGAAGGATCCACTCTTGATCATAGAGTGGGTTTTCCTCTCACACCAAAGATCCAAGACCATCACTAAGTCACAAGAGCTGATAGCAAAGCTAATTCAGAAGGCCCGGGTGAGATTGTGCAAATTGGCAGGGTGTGACTTCACATGGATCCACCTCCCAGTCAGGCTTTCTGAGGAGGGAAGGAACTCTCCTGAGAGACTGACCAAAGGGATGTTTGAGCATTTGCTCCAGAGCAGCGCCAGTCTCAAATTATCTCTGGACAGCTACAGAGGACAAGTATCAGTCCATGCCCCGTCTCACACGTTGTTCAATGAGGAATTCCACCTCATTCCTCAAAAGAGAAGGAGCTGGAGACCACTCAAGGCTCTCAAAGTGTTCACGGGTACATCTGGAGCTTCCCACAAGTCAGTGATGACTTGGAGAAATCCACAGACTCAGCATTGGGAAGCTGATGTTGAGCTTGTGGAGGGATCCCCCCAGGTGGCTGAACTGGCTGCAGTAGTGAGAGCTTTTGAGAGGTTCTCAGAGCAAATCAACTTGGTGACAGATTCTGCCTATGTGGCAGGAGAAGTGTCCAGGGTGGAGCAGGCTGTGCTCAAAGAAATAGAGAATGAACATCTCTTCATTGCTCTTGAAGCTGATTTATTTAATCTCTCATCAAGAGCATCCATTCTTTGTGATGCATGTGAGGTCACACACTGATTGGCCAGGTGAGATTGCAGAGGGGAATTGTAAAGCAGACGCTCTTGCTGCACCAGTCGAAAAGGCGCGTCTCTCTGATGTCTTCCAACAGGCAAAGCTGAGTCACCAACATTACCATCAAAATGTACCAGGTCTGATCTGACAGCTCCAGCTAACACGGAGTCAGGCTCGAGCCATTGTGGCCAACTGTGCCAAACTGCCTGCTCCAGGCCGTGCCATCATTGGGCATGGGGCTTAACCCCCTGGGGCCTTTGCAGCTGTGAGGTGTGGCAGACAGACATCACACACATTCATGGTTTTGGTCACCTTGAATGTGTTCATGGAAGCATTGGCACATTCTCAGGTGCAGCGTATGCCTCTGCTCATGGAGGACAAAAGGCTGCGCATGCCAAACAGCACCTAGTGCGAGCATTTTCAGTATTGGGGATTCCAAAAACAATTAAAACTGATAATGGCCCAGTGTATGCATCGAAGGAGTTCCTGGAATTTCTGCAGCAGTGGGGAGTGGAACATAAGATTGGCATCCCCCACTCCCCCACAGGTCAAGTCGTGGTTGAGCATGCACACCAGAAGCTCAAGCATGTATTAAAAAGACAGAGCAGTTCAGCTCTGTGGACGTCTCCACGTGAGAAGCTCTGCAAAGCCATGTTTACCATCAATTTTCTGAACTGTTCATTTGAAAACATGAGTCCACCAGTTGTATGTCACTTCAACAGTGGCAATCAATTCAAATTGCCTCAGCGTCCATTGGTCTTGATTAGGGATCCAGAAACTTGGGAAACCAAGGGTCCCTATGAGCTCATGATCTGGGGTCGTGGCTGTGCGTGTGTAGCTACTCCCTCAGGCCCTTTGCGGATTCCCCAGAAGTGGGTGAAACCTTTTGTACCCAAGAATCCAGGTCAGGCAGAAGGGGATGAGAAGCAAATAGCTGATGCTTCAAAGAGAAGACGCCACCGAATGGAAGGAGAATTTTCCTAAGTGTGAATTTCTTCCAGCAGAAACAGAAACTTTTAACATGTTTTTAAAAATGTCTGTTTTTCCCTTTTAGAGAAAACCTACCTCCCACTCAACCCTGTGATGAACCCCATCCAAGTTTTCATCTTGCTAATGCTGAACAGTCAGGCAACTGCATGGATCATCCCTCAGACACGTCAAAACATCTGGGTGACCCTGGCACAGACACTTCAGCAGGAAAACATTTGCTTGTCCACTGCAGCAGCAAAGTCCACCTATATCCACCTGTCTGGTAGGAATTCCATGGCAGGCTGGAGAATTTCCAGCAGGCCTGAACAAACATAGGTCCAATGAAATCCCAGAGTCACATGCCCCCCGACCACACAAAGATCATCCGAGGCAAGCTGTGATGATCATGAAATCCTTAGAGCAGTGGTTGTGAGGTTTGCCCAGGATGGTCCAGGAACCCCAAGAATTAGAGCTGTTGGGTTCTTCTCCTGCAGCTTACTGCATACATTTTTCTGTCCTCCCAAAACCTTCTAGCTCTACCAAGTACCACATCATAAAACAACATCGTGGGGAGTTCACTGCAATGAGCTGGTGTCAGAACACGAACCATACAACCCATCTCACTCAAGTCCCAAAGGTCTTCCTTAGGGATTGTTCTTGATTTGTGGGGATTGGGCATGGGCAGGAATTCCTTCTTGGCTTTTAGGAGGGCCATGTACCATAGGGAGGCTGTCCGTATTGACACCCAACCAAACTCTAATTGGCGAATGGACTCAAAAAACAAATCAGCAAACAAAATTCAGAAGAGGAGTGAAGACAATCTGGACCCAAATTGTAACTCAGAAATTTTTCATTGGGCCAAGTCAAAAAGAATTGCTGTGTCCCTGTCCTTTCCACGGGTCACAGCAGCCAAACTCTGGGTGCATTGGGCCACCTAGAGTGCTGGGTAGTCAAACAGGCAAACTTAACCTCTGCCACCATCAGCTCTCTCCTAGAAGATGAGGAAACTACCAGAAAGGCCACGCTTCAAAACCTTGTTGCTATAGATTTCCTTTTGTTGCTGCATGGACATGAATGCCAGGAATTTGAAGGACTCTGTTCCATGAACCTGACCACAAAAGCTCGAAACATCCATGCTGCCCTTTGAAGCATGAACAGCCTGATCGGACAAGTGAAGCAAGAATCTGAGGATTGGTTCAAAGAACTGTTCAAGGGCAGGGGATTCACAGGGTAGTGGACTTCTATTGTTCGATCAATTTTGTTACTTCTTGTTATTATGTTCCTTATAACCTTGGCATTCACGATCCTACGTCACTTAATTTTCAAAGCTATCAAGGGTCTTATACCTTCTACCTCAGAAGTCAACCACATAGAGTTGGCAAACCTAAGAGGTCTGACTACACCACCAACTGTAGGTGGTGGGAAAGCCATACTCAGGGTTAAAATGAACCAGGTGAATTCCTGTAACGTTTTTAAACAAATAAGGGGGAGGTGTTGCATTGCTCTCAGGCTATGCTTTTTCCCTTTCCAGGGACTCCTGTGACTGGGATTTGATAGTATGGTCCCCTCCTTCCTGCCCCAATGGGGTTGGCAGAGGGCCAGAGAGCGCTCCCTGTCCAGAGCCTAGACAAGGCCCTGTCCCTTCCTGGTTCTCTCTCTTTTCCCCTTCATCTCATGGAATTTCCAAATTTCATCTCAAATTTCCAAATATTCTGTAACTGACTCTAGAAAGTTGATGGTTTTCTCTTCTCTTAAGGATATCCAAAATCTAGTTTAAACTAGATAAACACAGTTAAAACTAAGTAAAATAGATGAAAGTACTGAGAAATAGATAAACACAGTGCTCTAATACAGACAACACTAACACACTTGTGTTCGTTTTCCACACAGCCCCCAGGCTCCCCAGGTGCCGGCTAGCAGTCGCCCATAGGTGGCCGGTGGTGAGCAACACACGTCACTGCCCCTGGGCCTCTTCCGAGATTGCCAGGTAGCAGTTAGTTCGCTGTGACATGGGCAATGCCTCTCTGAGAACACTTCCCACTGCTGAGTCTGTGGGTCCTTCCATGTGATCACAGATTTGTGGGACCCTCCAGACGCATCGGTGAAGATGGTCAATGCCTTCAGTGGTTTACTATTCTGGATACTTTTTGGAATCAAATCAAACTGTGTTTCAAACAATTTGTGGCCTGGATGGTTAATAAGAATTTGTCTGGTGTAGCTGTCTAGGGAGAACTGCAAGTTTTCCTTAGTCTGAAGCAGGTGTTCAAGTGTTTACTTAGAGAGTCTCCCCGTAGATATTCTTATAGGGAGATTAATGCACATGGAATCACACCCTGCCATCACTTGCAGTCGAGCCCTGGCCCGCATGATCAGCTGGGCCATCAACTCTTGTGGCTTGGTGATACTTTAGGACAACTGATGACCAAGGAACACCCACTCTATGATTAAGAGGGGATCTTGTTGGTCTGTGTCCCATTGAAAGATCAACCCATGGAGGTGTGGCAACTTACCAAGGATGATAAATTGAAAGGGCAGGCCTTCACGGCATTGGTGGGCCTGTCTGTCTGCCAAGGTGGACTGGATTTTCTCTAAAGCAGCCCTGGCCACCTGGGTCAGAATCCTCGGGGAGTCCAACTCTTCCCCTCCCTTCAATAAATTGAAGATGGGGGACAGATCCCCCATGGTGAGCCGCAGCCAGGGTCTGATCCAGTTTAAAGATCCACACAGCTGGTGGAGGTCTTGTAATGTTTTTGGATTGTCATTTATCATTGGCCTCTGGGGTATGATTGTCCTGTTGTTAATTTCAAGGCCCAGATATTTCCAAGGTGGCAGGTGTTGTACTTTTTCTTTCTGTAACTCAAATCTAACTGCCGACAAGGCTGCGATAGTGTCCTCCAACACTCCCGCAAGTACATTGTCACTATCGGCACAGACAAGGACATCATCCATATAATGGTATAAAATGCAGTTTTCCCACTTGGCAGGCACTGGGGACAGAACTCTGGCAACATACCACTGGCAGATGGTAGGAGAGCATTTGAGGCCTTGAGGCAATACTTTCCAGTAGTAACATTTTATGGGAGCCTCTCTGTTGATGGAGGGCACAGAGAGGGAGAAGAATGGTGCATCCTCTGGGTGCAGGGGAATTTGAAAGAAACAATCTTTGATATCTATCACTGCCAATTTCTAATCTTGGGTGAGCATAGATGGGGAAGGCATCCCTGGTTGGAGATACCCTATGTCCTCAATGACATTGTTAATTTTTCTGAGATCGTGGAGGAGTTGCCACTTGTCCTTTCCTGGTTTCTTAATAACTAAAACCGGTGAATTTCAAGGGCTGTTTGCTTCTACTATATGTCCTTTTGCCAATTCATTTTTCACAATCTGAGTGAGTGCTCTTAATTTTTCTTTACTCAGTGGCCA
The DNA here is from genome assembly GCA_003676055.1 of Chloebia gouldiae. Taxonomy (NCBI): domain Eukaryota; kingdom Metazoa; phylum Chordata; class Aves; order Passeriformes; family Passeridae; genus Chloebia; species Chloebia gouldiae. The sequence continues at coordinate 18,872,509 of QUSF01000013.1, forward strand.
CTGCTCTACCCAGACGGGTGTATCTGTGAGCCACTTGAGTTTTTGGGTAGGGTGCTCTTCAGTGGCCGCACCTAAAAACCCTGGGGGTTGGTAGTTCTAATTTTGCCCCCCATTGGGACATAGCATCTCTCCCCAGAGAGTGAACTTTGAATTTAAAATGAAGGGACGTAGGGATGCTAATTGTCCATTTGGCCCCGTAATTTGGACTATATTCTTAGACTGTTGTGCCAGTTGTGGACCTCCCACACCTAAAACTGGGTTGCTTATTCTTTCCAGCTCCCACTGTTGTGGCCATTTGTATGAGGGAATGACTGTCACATCTGCCCCTGTGTCCTTCATCCCCTGAAGTTGAATGGAATGCCCCTCTCTCTTAAGGCCACACCATACAAGGGAATGGTGTAAAAAACTGACAGGTCTAGATCATCACCTAAAAGGTGAGGCACTGGAATGATCTGTCCCTGTGGCAGGAAGAGAGGGAGGGTGGACACAACGTGCCATAAAATAGAAGGTCTTAGGATCTAATGAAAGGATAGTAGGCAGGACCTCTATCTCTTGTGGGGTGTACTTCATGTCACCAATGACAATGTACTTGCAGTTTAGTAGATCGTACCGTCTGCGAGTTTTGCAGTCCCAAATGCGGGGCAGCAGCTCTGCTGTTGCTATGATAAAATGCCAGTCCTGGTTAGAGAAATGAACAGGTTTAGTAAGTCTCAGTCGGTAAGGTTCAATCTTATCAGTGGTGTAAACTTGGCTGCTGACACTTGGCACTATGCAGTGTACAGCAGCTTTGGCAACTATGCCCTGAACCACCCCATTTGTATCATCACACGGGGTAGGTCCACGCTCCTCAATTAGTTTTTTTGTTGGCTGGAGAACTCTCCCCGCCCCACCCTCCCCCCTGAGGAGGCGTTGTCCCCCTAAAGGGGCATTGGCTGATGAGGTGGCCTTCCTGATTGCAGTAATAACACCTGCATTTGGGTGGAGGAGGTTTTGATGCTAGAGTTCTTGGGGTTGCCAGTGTCGAGGCAACAACTTTTTATCAAGGGTTTTTCATCAAGTCCTCTGCCATTAGTGTGGCTTTTCTTGTGCACTCCTCAATGAGCTGATCAAGCACTGGTGGAGGGGATGCTGGAAGTGCCATGATGACTCACTGACAGGCTTCATTTGCATTTGTGGTGACAATTTCTAATGTGAGCTGGTCTTGTAGCTCTTGCCCTTCCACCCTCTTTTCGACAGAAGCTCTCACCCGATCGATGAAATCCATGAATGTCTCTGTAACAGATTGCTTGAGAGCGATATAAGATATTACAGGTTCCTTAGAGGGCATACTAAGGAATGCTCGTTCTGCTGTGTCATTTGTCAGGTCTAACACTGATTTGGGAATGCCTGCTGCTTGCCTCTGAGCCTGCCTCCAATCACCCTCACCCACAAGATGGTCTAAGGTGATTTCTCCATCCTCTGTATCTGTGGCATATTCGGCACTCTGCAAAATTTCTGGAAGAAGGTCTCCTGCTAACCTTTTCCAAGTCCTTTCCCACATTTTATATTCTGACTGAGGGAGCAGGCAACTGAACAAATGCTTCAAATCAGCAGGGACCATGGTATTAGAGTTAAAAGTTGCTTTTAAAATGCTCTTGAAAAATTAACTTTTTTCTCCAAATTCACGTTTTGTTTTGCAGAGCTCTCTTATGCATTCATAGGAAAGGGGTTCCCATCAGGGGTGCTGCCCTCTGGCATTGTAGGTTACTGGAGCCAGGAATAGGGGATCGGAATCACTGACTGCTGCTTTTGGAATCACTGACTGCTTTCTGTTTCCCAGGCCCAGCGCCTCCCCTCCTCACGTTGCTGTGGGAACCAGAGGGCTGGGCATGGGAAGCAGAAGATGGGCGGGTAGATTCCAGTGGCTGGAGGGTGGTGGCTTGTGTGGGAGTTGCTGAGGCTGATGATGCTGTGGGGAGTGGGGCGGTCGTGGGTGATGCAGCCTCGAGGGCTGGTACTCTGGGTGGAGCCTTACAACAGCACCTGGAATGGGTTTGGTCAACTGCCACAAGGGAGGAAAAGGGGTTGGGACAAGGGAGAAGTGGGTTCGGGGCCGATGTGGGGAAGGGTTGGAAGGGATTCTGGGAAGAAGAAGGTCCTGCTGCGTGGCCCTGGCCATCTTGGGATTGAAGAGGGGTCCCCGCCACGTGGCCGCTGCCATCTTGTGGCGAGACTTCTCGTGGGGGGTATAAGAAAGGATTAGAAGGGGTAAAGCATTTTTGGGAGCAACTAGGACTGTGAGCTGCATGAGAGGGATTGGGAAAGGGGTTAGAAACGGAGACTTCAACAGTGTGATCAGTGTTCTCGGAGCGGGGCAAGGAAGGTAAAGCAGATGAATTCTTTTTTGTCTCCTGAGCGTCCCGACTGTTTGCGCTCTCTTTTACAATGTCATAAACTAACAAAAACATTCTCATAAAGCCTTCTTTCACTGAGGGGTCTCCCTTCTTAGTGCCCTCAGTTAAAACTACACGAACGCATTTCTAAAAATCTTTCTGTTTCACATCCTGAGCTGACACCTTAGGGAAACTTAAAGATATCTATCTGACAAACTGTTTCACAAAACTCTTGGAAAAATTTTCTCCTGCTTCTTGCAGGGTTTTCTTCACTTGCTTTTAAATCTCTTTTTGCTGCGTGGACAGCCGAACACCCATTCCTGACCATGAGCAAAAATCTCACCCACCTACTGCAGGAAAAAACACAATGAAAAAAAATTTTAAAAGGTCTAAAAAGCCGGTGGCTGCACTCCGCTCACGCCGCATGCTACGTGTTCCCCTCCATCAGGAGCGCAGGTGCCTCCCCCCAGAAAGCCTCCTAGCTGGGTCCTTCCTGCACCAGTATTGAGACTTACCAAATCGCAAACTTTTAGAAAAGAAACTGCAGCAGTGGTTCCCGTGTCCGAAGCCATTTTCCAGGGTGTGTGGAAAGTTGTGTCTTCATCCGCTGAGAGCAGTGCTGGACAAAAATCGGCACAGTTTCTCAGCAGTGATAATGCAGCTGAACTGAACCAGGGTGGGCTCCAGCCCCCAGGAACATTATGGTCAGAGGGTTTTTGCCCACTGGACTGATGCCCTGCGCCAGCAGCTTCTGGGAGGCGGCGCTGCCGGCGTCTGCATCTTCCGCGGTGACAAAGGTGGAAAAATTGTTCGGAAAAGCCCCAAATCGGCATGCTGACTGTAGCACACTTAAAGCGACTACCCATATCAGCCCCACGAGCTGGGCGCCACTTGCGCTTGTTTTCCACGCAGCCCCTGGGCCCCCAGGCGCCGACCAGTAGTCGCCCATAGGTGGCTGGTGGTGAGCAACGCACACTGTTGCCCCTGAGATTGCCAGGTAGCAGTTAGTTCGCTGTGACACGGGCAGTGCTGCTCTGAGAACGCTATGAGGACCCGAGATAAAGAGACCAAGAGAGCACACTTGTATGCAGTCTGAAGAAAGTTGTATTGCTCGAACCTCGCAGGGACAAATGACCCCGGGCGGGGGTTTGGTTACAATTTTTATAGGGGGTGTAGGTCAAAAGGTAAAACCAATAGAGACAGTGTCTAGCCTGAATACATCACAGGTCAAATCCAATGGGAATAGTTCAGGGGAGGGGTGACGGCTCAGGGGAATACAGAAAAGAAAACTTTCTAACTTCAGATTCACAAAGCCTTTTGCGCAGTTGCATATCACATAACACTTGCTACTGCAATATTAATTTGCATTCATTGTCTTTTGCAGTCCCACATGCAATAAGAATTTGTTCTTAGTGTGCACACCCTATATTGTCAGTAACCTGAAAATATATCTCATTTTTTATGGACAATATATTTAAAGAAAATCCAAGAGACTTACACTGGTTAAGATCAATAAAATTAAGGAATCTACTATAAAGGAACCAATATATATTATCACACAGGACCACAACAACCTGTCTAGTAAGTAGTAATTAACTAATTATCTGATAATGAAGGTATTCTTTCATATATTCTTGCTTTATGTTTTCAAAGGAAATATAGTTCTGTTCTCAGCTCCAGCTGAACTGCAGACAGAAAGCAAGATCTCTGGATATTTCAAGATAAAGCTCTCAGCTTTGGTTTTTGCAGTGTAATAGAATCAACAGTGTCAGAGGAGAGGTCTTCCTTTTCAGAATTGCTAATCTGGTACCAGGAAAACTTCCAGCACATCATTTAAGTGTATATAATTAGTAGCTCCAAAGTCTCTCTCAACAAGCATTCAGTGTAAAACCTGAGAAACTGAGTGTTAAAAATTGATGTTTCAAAATTTTCAAAACTTCTTGCAAGAAAATACCCGATAAATGATGTGATCTTCTGTTCCCTGCAACCTAAAGAACAGAAAATAAGGACAAGCTGGCTAATGTCAATAGAAAGTGAGGGTAGTTTAATATCTTATCTCTGGGAGTGCCCTGAAGTAGGAGCTATGAGAAACAATGCAAGAGCTGGGCAGATTTAGATTTTTTCTTTTCTAATACAGTTGTCTACCAAATGGCAGCTCAAGGAGCTTCAAAGACAGATAATGGATACAAAGAATCATCTTATTAATTTCAAGCACATACATAGGTTTACTTTCTAGTCAGTGGAGTGAAATAAATCACCAAAGCCACACAGTTCACTCATTCCTGAAGTCTGTTTTTGATTTTAAAAAATCATGCTTAGATGAATTGAATAATTTTTCAAATTAATTAAATTTTCAAACGCAATCTTGCCCATCTGCTGTGGAAAAGGTCACTGTACCTTTTCTAAGTTCAATATCTGGATAATTAATTTGATACCCCTAGTTTTTTTGTTGTAAAATGGCACCATTCCTTGATCTTATGCATATTATTATTTATTTTACAGAGTTCAGTTTCTACTCAATTTTTTCATTTCTTGTAAAATAGTCCTAAGGAATACAATGCCATTTATAAAATGGGGTATAAACATCAGATCTGTAGTACTAAAAATATAGGTGAATTATCAAAGTTTTGGAGTGACAAAACTTTTTGTTTATTATTTAATATTAAGAACTCCCAAGAAAGCACATTTTGACTTCCACTGATTATTAAGCTTATATATCTTCAATATCACAGAAAAAATTTATTGTATGAAATGTAAGTTTTTCATATTGCTATTCAAAATAAAAAGCTGTGGGGCTACTACTGGTGAACATCAGACATTTTTATTTATATAATCTCATTACTTACCAACTAGTAAGCTCCATCTCTTATTAATGTGTGGTTTCCCATCATGCCCAAGAGCATGTCCAGTGTGGGTATAAGGCAGAATGGACAACTGATAGAATTACATCAGACAAGGTGCAACAAATACTCCCAACCTGGCCAGGATTTTGCCTTGCAGTTTTCAAGAAGCATACTGATGATGTGATGCAAGCTGAAGACATACCAAGGCCATTTGCATGGCCTGTACCAGGTTCTTCTTAGTATAAATGCACTGAGTCCAGATTCTTAAATAAATCTGAATAAATTTGTGATGAGCTTCAAATATACCTTTTTTCGTACCTTGGGGCCACAATTCACAATGAGTATAAACAAGCATTTAATTTGTATTAGGTGTTTTCCTCTGAGCTTCACTGGCCAAATTTGTTTTCCTACCAAGTTGAAGCTATTGCTCTTACAGCCTTCAGCACAATTACAGTATTTTTGTATTCTTTCCTTAAGTGTGTTTCTTCCTTTGACATTTTCCATAACATCTTCAGCTTGTCCTTAGCCTTGTGGGAAACAGAACCAAATCATCTCTCTGAACTCAGACCACACAAACAGAAGGCTGAAAGCATTGCAGTGAAACATATCTCTGAGCAAAGGCTATTCAACATAAACATACTGCCATTTGGTTCCAGGCACAAAATATACAAATTCTCTTCCTCTTGCTCTTTTTCCTCTGACCTTCCATTTTCTTGGGGGAAACAAAACAAAACAAAAAGAAACCCCAACTAACACTTATTTCTGGGGAAAAAATAAAGAACACATTTGAGTCCAAGATATAAGAATATGATTTTACCCAAAGGTCTGCACATTTGGGAAATACAAATCACATTAGTGAACATAATGGAAATGCACATTCTATCAGTGTTACTAGTTAGAGACATGCAAACTGTAACACTTGAGTTCTTGTAGCTGAGCAGCAAACAGTGTTAATTATCAAAGCTCCACCAGTCCAGTGGAGATCTGCCCACTCACAGCAGTTGAGACACCAGTCCTCAGCCACTGAACTCCTACACTATGTATCCACAACATTGGATATGGCATTATAGAAACTGGCATGTGCTCCTGGCCATGACTTTGAAGTGGTACACCCTTGGCTGGTCTAAATAGTTATGTGCTCTGGGGAAAGAAGCAAGCAAGGTAGAAGGGACTTTAGCACCCAGTGACCTAGATACAAATACTAAATTATATGTCATTATAAGATATAATTTCCCATAGCAAGATACTGGCCTTTGGAGATCAACTCACCATACTACTTACACATTATTTATGAGAAACACAGCACTATCACCAGTGTGCTTAAACTCATGCAATTATCCTCTTTTTCCAAAGTCAGGAAGGACTTTCAACCAGGAGTTTTTAGAATGGGCATTGAATTTTGCTGCCATCAATCTTGGCTTAAAAATAATGGTCTCAATGCTTGAAGTGCAAAGCAAAAATGCATGCTGCCAGTGGTGGTGAGATGTTTTCATGCAACACACAATTTTTGTGGGTTATGTAAGTAATAATTACTGAGTAATACTATGCAGAAAGATGAACTACAGAAGGATGAACTTAGAGAAGACAAGTCCGGGCCATTGCTTGTGAGGGTAATCACCACAGGTGCTGTGCAATGAACCAGCCATTCTGCAGGCTTAACAGAACAAGCTCAAATGTTCAGCACTTACAAGGGCAGGTTCTATACTATCACACCATCTTCATCTGACTGATGAGAACTGCCTAGCATAAGTTCAAGGATTACTAAAAGAAACCAACTGTCCCCCATTTACCAATCAGAGAGAAAATAATTATTTCACATATATCCTCAACATAAAAAATCGTAAATGGAAGGTAAATACATTTTGATCTAAAATTCAGATCTGTTTAAAAATATGAATTTTTAAACAGATATTTAAACATCTCCTTTGTAAACTTTGAATAAATATTTAAAACACTGTAATAAAAAAAAAATCTAGCTAAAAGGCAAATCTAAGAAATTCACTGGTAAATAACCCTCTCTCAATTTTTTTACAGAAAGCTTAAGAAACCTGCAGCCACAGGATGGCCACAATGATTCTATTACAATGAATATGGAAACTGCTCAAAATCTGTTATAGGGACAACTGGCACTCAAAATCATGTCTAATAGGCCTAGAAAGATGAAAGTTGTTCAGGCAGGATGTGGCCAGAGAAAATTAATAAGAATAGCCATCATTTATGCAGCAAGATTTATGAGAGCCTAATGTATTACTGATGTAATATATTACCAATATGAGTATTACTCATATTGGAACCTGTACAATACAGAGAAGCAGATTTAAAGAATAAAAATCTTCACAGTTAACCTTTTTATTTACACATGTGATTCACAGAATTAAGTTTTGCTTAACTCTATCAAAGGATTGTATACAGCAAACTCAGGTTTGCACACAGGGTACCTATGGGAAGTCATTAATTCATGTCCCAAATTGTCATGGCATATGGCTATGTGCCAGACACAGTCAGAGCTGCTTCCAAATTGCATGACTTAATGTACACACAGAAGCCAGAACTAATCCTGAAGAGAAAAATCCACTTAACTTCTGATTGCTATCAATTCTCATGCTATAGAACTGGTTCTTAAACTAAGACACTTAGTTATGAACTCCCAGGTACAGAAGTCATTATACAGTTGATTGAACTTGTGCTTCAAAATATCTGCATCTGTTTGGGTTTTGCATTTTCAGTTTGTTTGTTTGTTAATGACTTTCTACCCTCCTTTGTTCTGGCTGTGTATTCCTTTGCCAAATTATTTTCTCTCTGAATAAAGTTCCATTAGTTTTGGTTCACAATCATGATCACAGCTGTAGCCATTTAAGAATCATTTGCAATTTTTATCACTTCACAAGACTATCAGACCTTAATATGCTCTTGAATCATTGTCCCACATCCACTGCTGATATCACAAAGAACTGTATTATGTTTTTGCACAGAAACTATTTGTATGTTCTCCTGAACAGGAGCTCAGCAGTTCAGTAGATATGTGGACTATTGAAACAATGTGTTTATTCCTGATATAATCTTTATTTATCTGTTTATTCTTACAATAATCTTCTTCTCAAAGACAGGAAAATTTCCTTTCCTTTCACAGATGTAGGTTTATAGTCTGCTGTGCAGTGGCTGACTATATCTAATGATGTAATAAAGAGCTTGAGAAAGTCCACAGGATGCTAATACTGTCACCCAAGAAGAAAGAAAATTATTTGAAAAATTTCATTCATTGATTTTATGAACAAACCTCTCCAGTATGAGAGTTTTCTATCCTCTTATACCATGGATAGGATCTAAATGATGTTTTAGAATATAGCTTTGAGGCGGAAAGGACAAAACAGTCAAATGTTGCATGTAAAAAGGCTCAGGGAAACCTGTTTGGAGTCAGTCAAAGTAGGGAGTAAAGATGTTTGAATGAATTGGGAATTGGGCACTGATGGCTTGCTTTTCCTCCCAAGCAGTTATTTCTACTCCATTTTCCCAGCCACAAGCAGCCCAATGTTACCATGGTGTTGAGGAGTGCTTAGCTACTCACCAGCATCATGAATCTCAAAAGACACATGTGGGTCATGTCTAGGCCTTAGCACACTCAACATGGAATACTCTAGACCTAAGTAACAAAGAGCTGATATAAAATATGCCATTAAGAATTCCACAAAAAAAAAAAAGCATGCTTCCATCACAACTATGAAAATGTGGGGTTTAATATTTACCTTACAAAAGACAGAAAGTTTAGTGATTCAATTAAGTTTCATGTTCTTACCTTGAAATTCTTTTTAACATAGTATTGAAATGGAAAATGAGAACCAATTTGTTTTATTTGAAAATAAATCCATAAGATCAAAGAATATTTTTAATCTTAAAATATACATGAAAATAAAACTGGGGGAAGGATATTGTTTACTTTAAAGCCAATTTCTTCTCAATAAATGCTTTCTGGAACTAATTTTCTAAAACAATGTGACATTCACTAATTTTTTCCCTTTTGAAAAAAAAAATTTCAAAAAGGAAAAATACGAGTGGCTGAACCAGGCAACAAGACATGAGGATTAAAAGGACACCAATATTCTCCAACATACTTTATGATGTCAAATATTTTCCAAGGTCTAAGACCAAAGTTAACCAAATCCAGTCCTTAGATCTGTGCAGTAATCTACTGCCTCAAAACAATAATTGCAGGTAATTGAAGGTAGCTGGCTAACGGCTGAGGAAAAATAATTTTAGTGCAAACTTTTTGTTTGTCTACATTTCATAGTTTTCAAGGAAAAGACACCATGTAGGCTTCATCTCCTTTTAAACAGAAATTAAAATATCTATTATTTCGATTTTTAATGGTCTTATTTTAAAAATGCAGGTGTTGGAGTAGTGGTTGCTGCTGCCCATAATCTGTCCCCAACAAGCCTCTCCTGTAGAAAAGCAAGTTGAAATAACCTTCAGGCAATGCAGGCAGACCCTCACTCAACACTCACTACACCTGGCTCATCAGTGACACAGGCAAGAAAGTCTCTTTTTACAGGGTTTTATTCCAGTGAAGGATATCACATGTGGCTGAAGGGAACCCAGCGAGGTAAAAGAGACCACAACCACCTGGAGTGGGCAGCTCAATAAGGGGAAGGGGTAGGGGGTGGAGCTAGGGGCTGGGAAGAGGGGTTTGGTCTCCAGGGAAAGGGCGGTGGCCACCAGGGATACCAATCCAGTGAGAGGACAGGGAAAGGAGAAACCAGGGGAAGTTACACAGGGGAAGTTGACACAGAAGTCTATTTGGGACTCTTTGTACTCTTGCCAATATTATAGTTTTCTTGATTCAAATTATCAGCTTACAAAGTACAGCAGCAATGCAAAATAAAGGGTTTTATAAAAAATCCCATAGAGCATCCTATAGCATCACAATACAATATAATATGATCTAGTCAAGTTCCTCACTTAGAGCAAGACCAACTTAGATCTCTTGTAAAGGACCTTATCTAAGTCAGTTAGAATTTTCCTAAGGCAGTAAATTTTGCAATCACTCTGGGAAATCTGCTCCAGCGACTGATCATGCTCATGTTAGAAGAATATTTTCTTAATATCTACATATGCTTTCCAATGTTCCACCTTGCATCTATTGCCTCTCCCCAGTCACTGTACACCTTCAATAATAGTTTGTTGTATTCCCTCCCAGCAGGAGTTGAAGTTAGAAATTAAATCTCCCTTGTAGTCTGATCTAGTCCAGTTCTCTCAGTTCCTCCTTATGTACTGTGTCCTCCTGCCCCCGTTTGTACTGGACTTCCTCCAGTATGTCACTGTCTGTCTAGTATGGGGAGTCAGAAACTAGACACAGCACTCCAGATAGATGGGAAGAATCACTTCCCTGGACCTTCTGGCTACTCTATTAGTAACATATCCACTGTTGTCTTTCTCTGCTGTCAGGCAACACTACTAGCTTATGTTCAACTTGACAACTACAGCCCTATGTTTTTTCCCCCAAGAGTTACTTTCTAGCCAGATTGTCCCAAACTTGTGCCACTGCACAGGGTTTTTCCATAAAAACTTTGGGATTTTATTTGAACCATTTTTGGACTTGATGAATCTTCCCACAGTCCAGTCTTCAACCATGTTGAGGTTCCCCTGAATAGCAACCCTGCCCTACACATACTGAATGTATACTACCATACAGTATGGGTACTAGAATCCTAAAATGTTCCAAAAAATTACTATTCACAGACATCAATATACTTTACAGACTCTTGCTTAAGGTAAGTAAACAAGGAGGTAAGTAAGGTAAATAAGTAAAAAAATCACACTGAAATAATTTGGTTTTCATATTGATGTCCATGAGACGAGTATTTGTCTGGAGAATTTTGAGCTCCCTGCACACATTGCATAACAAATCTGAAGCAGAGGAAGCCTTTGGAAAAAAAAGTCAGATATGACAAATCTGAGAGTTTATTACTTAATAGAGCCAACTGTCAAATCCCAACCAGATACCATCCCTCTGCAGGACGAGGACAACATTCTCTTTCATATTTTATTTCCAATATGCTTTCCATAAGAAGTTGTTTTAGGATAGGCTTTGACAGATCTGAAGATTATATGTGTGTTTTATTCAGCCACCAGCTTTTCAGAACTTGCATGAAATTGTAATTCCTTTGGTGAAGCAACAAATGAAACATAAATCAGACACTTTGGACCTTAACAGGGTTCAGATTAATGAAAAAACAAGGAATGTATAAAATATTTGAAGAGCTGCAGACCTCATTACAGAATCCTACAGGTCAGGAGAAGCTACCTTCAACTCAAAAAGTGCCTGCAGCTTACTCATTTTTGTGTTTGGATGAAAAGGTTTCTTCTTTAAATTTGGCAAAAATAAGGACCAAAATCATTGTTATGATCAACAAATGAATATCAATTCTCCTTGAGCATTTTGTATGTCTCAAATAACAGCCCTGAATCAGAAATTCCCCAGTGCTCATTAATTTTAAAATCAAAAGCTAGATAAATAAATTTACACTTCTCCAGGTTCATTTCTAAAGAGTTAATTCCTTTAAAAAAAAAAGGACAAAAATTTAATATTTATTCAAGCCCCCTTGGCTTGCTCAGAACCTAAAATACAGATTTTTTTTATTTTTCTTAAGAGTCACTTTTTAAAATTCTATGGGTTTTTTTTTTTAATAAGAGTTCAGTAAAAGATGTTTGGGACATGCAAAAATATTTAAATTTAAAACACAGGAAAGACCTACAGTTAGTTATAGTATAACTAGAAAATTCAGTGCAACAGACACCATTCCACAGAAGAGACCTTAGAATGTAAAGGAACTCTTGAAGATAAAAAAGATTGGAAATTATATGCCTTCAAAAATTCAAAACTTTAGTAGCAATGATTATAATAGCTTCAGAAAGAAAAAGTGTTTTCTTCTACATATTTTTGCCAAGGTCAATAAAGAAGTCAAGTCCCAGATGGGAGGGATCAGGAGATGCCTTTAGTTTTGAAACCCTCTTGTAAAGCTATGGAGAAGAATATATTTGATACATCAATCTCTTTTTCCCTGTAACTCATTGAAAGTATGGGACAATGAAGTGTTCAAATTGTAGATATGAGCAAAAGCCTCTGCTAAATTAAGCAAATGCTGAAGTAGCTGTGATCCCATAAGAAGCTTGAACATAGATAGAGAGAAGAGTGATGAAGACCCTTTTCCCCAGGGAAAGAAGAATACTACTGTTCTCAGAGATTAAGATGATCTCAGAGGTTGCTCTTGAACAGCTCATCCTTAAAACAGTACCCCATAAGTTGGTATGGCCCATAAACACAACTGTGGGAAAGCTGCAAGAGATAGGAGGGACTTCATGATTGCAGATACCTGGCTACTATTATTCGTGGAAACTAAAAGCCATGAGAAAACTGTGGAGAAGTCTCCATAAATTGACAAGAGGGACTCCTCTCCCTAAGTGAACTGGAGAAACTATTCCAGAAGTGATAAACTGACTAAATTGTTTCTGTACATTTTTAGTGGGAAATAAAAGGTTGGGGGGGGGGGGGGGGGGGGGGGAGAAGTGTTCTAAAGGTTTTATTCTGATTATTATTTTTATTTCTTTTAGTTACTGCTAATAAAGTTTTCTTTATACCCTTTTAAAGTTTTGGGCCTGCTTTGCCTGCCTCCTAATTCTATCTCATAGCAGGAAATTAATGGATATATTCTAGTGAATGCACTGGCGTTTAGCCAGCACTGAACCCACCATCTTAGAGGTCACCCACCCATATTAGCAGGAAGAATAAAAATTTTAAAAGCTAACAAATTTTCTGACTGTGCAACTGTAAACTACTTTGGAAGTGTCTATGCTACCACTTTTTCTAAATAGTGGATGCCAAGCCCAGCAGAACATAATACAGACCAAACCCTCACAGACACTACTATGCAGCTTATCAAGACATTGTTTTGCCTCCATGCCCCTTCCTCATAAGGAATTTAAAAAGCACACAATTGAGAAAGAGGACAGGGTACACCTTCTGTGTAATGCTGGTATAGCCATGATTTCCTGTCCTGCTACTAATCTTTGTGCAACTTGAGGTTCTCTGCATGCTACAGTTTTTATTGTCAGAATTGACTAGAGGTCAGATTGCTAGTATTCTGAATCAAAATTATCCAGTTATGTAGAGATGTTTTCCAGTAGCTTATAATTTCTTCATGTCAAGACTACTGATGGTTGTCTGAACTAGCACATAGGCAGTGTGGTTGAAGACTGCTATTTCAAAGAGATATCAATGGGTAGAAGTCTGTTCCTATAGGACACGTGAAAGCACTACGCAAGCCACTGCTATTGCGAGGTAAAAGAAAAGGGACATTTATTTTCTGACTCCATCTTTTATACTTTTCCCAAGGTGGTAGAGGATTGACCCGACACTGGGCCACCTCTCCAAAGACATTGGATATAGTACCAATACATCAAATTTTCTCCACCCCCACGGAAGAATGTAAACAATATATTGTTTACAGAAACTGTGTGGGAAAATTCTCCCATAGAATGTAAACTCAGAAGGCTTTAGAAAAATCTTTTAAGAATCAGGGCGACATCTCAACCTTCTTAGTTTAAAAGAAAAAGGAAAAAGACATGATCAAGGTTCATTGTCTGTTCACAGAGGAATCATCAGAGTGATCATTCGCATTGTCCTCAACTGAGTCATCACTCAACGATCCATCCATTTGATGCCTCTCAGTTTGGTCACGGTCTCCATGTTGCCTGTTGGCCGGATTCTGTCTCTGCGGCTGCAGGTCAGGACGAACACACCTCGAAGGTACCCAGCGTGCCCCAGTATCTGTGGACATGCAAGCATACCCGCGCCCTGAAGCTATAAGGTCATAGGGACCTTCCCATTGTTTGGTGACTAAATTCCACACTCGAACTTTTGCCCGAGGCTGATGTGCCTCATCTGCAGCCTGCAATGAGAGATGATGATTTAAAATGACAGGGTTATTTGAATTCTGCTGCACCGTAAGATGATTGATGGTGTACAATGCTTTCTCCAACCTACTGTGCGGGGTCTCACCCTGCATTCCCTGTTTTTGTTCTTGAAGAACCCGCTTCAGAATACCATGAGCGTGTTCTACAATAGCCTGGCCGGTTGGAGAATGGGGGATACCAAACTTGTGTGACACACCCCACAACTGCAGGAACTGCTGTACCTGCTGCGATGCGTAAGCAGGACCATTGTCGGTTTTCACAGCAGAAGGTATGCCCAGAGTGGTAAAGGCCTGCCTCCAGTGGGCAATGACATTGCGGGCCTTTTCTCCAGTGTGAGCGGAAGCCCACATCGCAGAGGAGAACGTGTCCACCGTGACATGCACATACTTGAGCCGGCCAAACTCGGCAATCTGGGTGACATCAGTCTGCCAAAGCTCCAAGGCCCTAAGGCCTCTAGGGTTTACCCCTGCTGGCAGAGGTGGAGCAAGTGCATGGCAGTCGTCACAGGATTCAACAATGCCACGAGCCTCCGTTGGCGTCAGCTGAAACTGCTTCTGAAGAGTATGTGCATTCTGATGGAAAAACCCATGCGATGCCTCGGCCTGCGCGAGTGTATCAGGCTGAGGTGCTGCCCACACTGGGTTAGCCAACTTGTCAGCCCTCGCGTTACCTTCTGCTACAAACCCTGGTAAATTGGTGTGACTTCTCACATGTAGAATGTAAAACGGATGCACACGGGCCTGAATGGCACACCACAAGGTCTTCAGTAAATGAAACAAGGCAGGGTTACTGACCTTCTTCAAAACTGAGTGACCCAACCGCTGCGCAATGTCAGCCACATAGGCAGAATCTGTGACCAAATTGAAAGGTTCCTGGGAAAATCTCTCAAATGCCATTACAGCAGCCCTCAGTTCAACCAATTGGGCTGACCCATTCTCATGACCTTCCAGAACCTGCCACTCAGATCCATCCTTCCAAGTAACAATGGCCTTTCCTGTTTTCCCCGACCCATCAGTGAAGACGGTGGGTCCTTGCACGGGTTCCTGACTATTTTTGGGCCGCAGAGAGATCTGCGTAGATTTTGCCACCTGCAGTAGCTTGTGGCTGGGCAAATGATAAGTGATTTGCCCTGAAAAATTTTCCAGAGCACACTGCAGGGACACACAGTGCACAAAGCTCCAGTCAAAGTCCTCCCGGGATACTGGGAGTATGATCTTTGCAGGATCCGCACCCATCAATTGCAAACACCGTTGCCGGCAATTACTTATCAACCGAGCAATCAACTCAGCCAATGTTGTTGCCGTCTTCTGTGGCTGATGGGGCAGGAAAACCCATTCCAAGATGTGCAAGGGATCGGACCATTTGTCACTCCATTGACCAATGATACCTGTGGGATGCGAATCTGGAGTGGTAATGAACACAGTGACATCAACGGAAAGATCAATGCGATAAACTTGACGGGCAGAAACAGCCTGCTGAATTTCCTCCAGCACCTGACATGCCTCAGGGGTCAATGTGCGAGGTGATTTTAAATCAGAGTCTCCCTTCAACAAATCATACACAGGAGACAGTTGTGCGTCGGTTAGTCCAAAGTATGGACGTAACCAGGTGATGACACCTATCAGTTTTTGAACATCGTTCAGTGTCTTCACCGAGTGAGCAAATTGCACCTCCTGGTGGTGGATCGACCGTTCCAGAATTTTGACCCCCAAATACTTCCAAGGAGGTTGTTATTGAACCTTTTCTGGAGCCACTTGCAGCCCATGAGCATGCAAAGCATCGAGCAACTGAGGCTGAATCCTCAGCAGCTCATCCTGGGTAGACGCAGCCACCAAAATGTCGTCCATACAATGATACAGACGTGCATCAGGAAACTGCTTGCGAACTCCAGACAAGGCACGAGCCACGTACCATTGGCATATGACTGGGGAATTTCGCATCCCCTGTGGCAAAACTTTCCATTGATATCGCTGTGCGAGCTCATCATTGCCAACTGCTGGCACCGTGAAGGCAAATTTTGGTCTGTCATCGAGATGCAAAGGAATTGTAAAGAAACAATCCTTCAAATCCACGATGAAGATCGGCCAGCCTGCAGGAAGCACAGTAGGCGATGGCATGCCCGCCTGCAACGTTCCCATGCCTTCCATGATGGCATTGACTTTCCGGAGGTCCTGTAACAACCTCCATTTCCCAGATTTCTTCTTGATGCAGAAAACAGGGGTGTTCCAGGGACTGTTAGACGGCTCCAGACGACCCTGGTCCAACTGTTCCTGCACTAAATTTTGAAGGGCGATCAATTTATCTTGAGGGAGGGGCCACTGGTTTTCCCAAACAGGTGTATCCACCAGCCACTGTATAGGAGGCGTAGAACACTCTGCGCCCTTCGCAACAGTGGCCCCCATCAAAAACCCGTCCCGATGCGCACCCCCCACGCAGACAGAACATCCCTCCCCCAGAGATTAGCAGGAGAAGGAGTAACATAAAACCTAATCCAGGCTGTCTGTCCTTCTGGGTTTGTGACCAGCACGGGCCGCTGGCTCACGTAACATCACGCTGTTCCCCCCAGACCCTCCACAGACGTTTCCGCTGGATCCAGGGGCCAGTCTGGAGGCCAGGCGGCAAGGGAGAGAACCGTGACATCAGCGCCACTGTCAAGAAGCCCACGCAGGTGGATCTCTGATGGCGTCGCACCAGGGATGGACAGGGTACACAGCATCTCGGGATGGTCTTTGGTCAGGACAGCGGTCCAATGAACCTGAGGCGGTCCAGTAGATCCAAAACCGCCATCACCCCACGATCGGTCAGCCGTCCTGTGAAGAGAAGACTTAAAGGGCACAAGCTGAGCAAGCCGCGTCCCCTTCGGGATCGTAACGGGGGGGTGTGTGTGGAAACCATTGCACAAATCTGCCCTGTGAAGTCTGCATCTATGAGACCCAGGTGCACAAGAATGCCTTGAAGGGTGGCACTAGACCTCCCCATAAGAAGAGCACTCATGCCTTCACCCAAGGGGCCAAAGGCGTCCAGGGGAACCTTGTGCACCTTGCAAGAGTCTAAAACTACTGTTGCTGCTGTGCAGACATCCACACCTGCTGACCCATAGGTGCTGGCGACAAGCTGGCTGAGCAGACCTTCATCGGCTCCGGGGTCTGGAGAGGAACTAGTGTCTGAGCGCACCCCCCTTTCGTGCTCCTCGTCCCGTTTCCCGGGCTCGGGAGTGCTTGGCCACTAACATAAACAGTTGTCTTACAAGCATCTGCTGGATGGCCTGGCCTTCCGCATCGGCCACACACACACATATGAGGGAAATTTTCCCTTCTGTGCTTTCTTCCCCCATTTGGTGCTTGTCTGAGCAGTCCTCCGTGGATGCTGCCAGCCCTGCGGCACTGCCCAGACCAGCTGCGCAGCAACAGCCCAAACATCCACCTTCTGAGCCAAGGGGCCTAGGTCTGCACATGCCGCTGCCATCTGCGAGAGTGTTGCCCCTTCAGGAAGAGTCCGTATAACTCTTTTGCATTCTGCATTGCATTGCGTCCTAACAAGGCTCGCAATGGCTAGCTGCCTCAGCTCAGGTTCTACTATCTGTCGTTCCACAGAGGCTATCAACCTCCCTGCAAAGTCCATAAATGATTCATCATCCTTTTGAACAACAGTTAAATAGGATTCCTTCGGAGCGGCCATTTCTAGGGTCTGGATCACAGCTGCTAAGCCTAACGTCCCGCACTGTTCCAGTACAAGAGGATCGTATCCAGCCTGCCCCTGAGGATCAACATAATTGCCTTTGCCCATCAGCATGTCAATTGTGACCACACGCCTGGGATCCTGCTGCCCCCGTGTAGCATTCTTCTGCACTGCTCTGGCCGCTAAGGCAGACCACTTGTCCTGAAACACGCCAAGTTGCACAGGGTTAAAAAGAAGCCGTGCCACAGAACGAATATCGGAAGGCGTTAGCAGGTCATCAACAAAGGACCGAATCATGTGCATAACCTCATCAGACCCAAGACCATGCTGTGCAATGGCATGTCGGATGTCTCTCAAGATCTTATACGGAACAGGCTGGTGAGTGTTATGAGTAACACCCCTGAGCACAGGGAAAACTTGGGGACACCCCATTAAGGCTGTATCACCCACCGTGTCACGTCCCATGGACCCCGGGACAGCGCCAGCCCCTGGGCTGCGAGGCAGTGCAACATCACTGGACACCACACCCCCCGCAGCATCAGCAGAGCCAAAGGAGCCTTCCCCGTGATCCGGCAGGCTCCGCAGGTGGGCAGAGTCACACATCTCCTCAGCCTTATCCAGGACCTTGTGCCAGAACCGCCCGTGGTCTTTCGGATGCACGGTCACCTGGCAGGCGGGGAGGGTCCACAGAGTTGACAGGGAGAATCCGTGGCCACGGGGAGTCACCGGTCTCCCACCGGCCGCGTCAGCAGTCGCAGTAAAGTTGAACACCCCAGCATCCTGCCGCGCCGCAGCCCCAGCCCCTGCGGTGGTCGGGGAAGGTGGAGCCGAACCAGCCGGCGCCCTGGTGCTGCCGTCCGCAGCATCAGTAGAGGGCACCGTGGCGGGCGCCGGCCACAAGCCCAGCGCAGAAGGAGACGCGGCCCGCGGAGACACACCCCCACGGGAGGACACAAGAGAGTCTGGCATGCCTCCAAGGAGTGCCTGTTCCATGATGCGGAGCCTCCCAGCGGGTACCGCCCCCCATCATGTGAGAGGGGCCTGGCTGCCCGCCCGCTGGGGCGGGGCCCGATGGAACAGGGATGAACGCCCTGCCCTTGGCGGCCCCCACCGCCTGCACATGCCCAGTGGGCTGCGCAGACTGTGCAGGCTCTGGGATCGGAGCCGAGGCGTCCTTGGCAGATGAACCCGAGACCGAACCGGGTGAACCCACCTGCGTCGTCTCCAGGCGAAATGTAACACCACAGTTTGGGCGATGCACCGTCATCGAGTCAGGCGCAATCCGAGACGGGGGCTGAACTGCGGCACCCCGTTCACCTCCGAGTGCCGGGAAGGCACAAAGAGAGATCTCTTCCTCCCCGCCCCGGCCCACTATGCCTGCGCCGCGGGGCGGGGTGAGGTGGCTGAACCGGCTCCTCCGAGCTCCCAGCAATCCCTGGGGCTTTGTCCACTGACCGGACGCTTGGAGCCAGCGGACTGGGGGCCTGAGCCACACCAGAGGAGGAGCTGTCTTCTGGCTCACTCCCCAGGGGGCACGGCGAATCAGGGCCACCCCAGAGACACTCGGTGTCTCCAGGATCCACATCCAAGACAAATAGGTCCCCCAGAGAATCCCGGGAACTACCAATCTCAGACCCCTGCCAAATGGCATCCAACCTCCTCCACAGTAACACCAGCAGCCCAACATCTTCAAAATGACTATCAAGCAGGGCGTCCATGAGGCGATCTCCCACGGGAGACCAATTTTCCCAGGAAAGGGCTTCTTCAAGCCTGGGGAAAAATCCCTGCTCCCGTGCCCAGAAAAACAATCTCTCAAAATTCTCCCAAAAAAGGAAAAGGCGTTTTTGCCTCAATACATCGCTCCAAATTCCCAAAACTACTTCTACAGTCTCCATTACCAAGACAACAGCAGGCAAAGTGCCAAACAGAGAAAGAAACAGAACTCGCACGCGTTCCCAGCCTAAACTGCAATACACGTCGGGGTCACCAGATGTCGCTGTAGGACACGTGAAAGCACTACACAAGCCACTGCTATTGCAAGGTAAAAGAAAAGGGACGTTTATTTTCTGACTCCATCTTTTATACTTTTCCCAAGGTGGTAGAGGATTGGCCCGACACTGGGCCACCTCTCCAAAGACATTGGATATAGTACCAATACATCAAATTTTCTCCACCCCCACGAAAGAATGTAAACAATATATTGTTTACAGAAACTGTGTGGGAAAATTCTCCCACAGAATGTAAACTCAGAAGGTTTTAGAAAAATCTTTTAAGAATCAGGGCCACAGAAGTCATCTTTGGAGCATTGGTTCTCAAGATACCCACTGGGAAAATAGTCAATTATATATTCATTGTTTATTCAAATCGAGGATTAACTGCAAATTAACTTCAGGCAGGTCTACTTCTGTGTTTCTGGACTCAGGAAACTATTTCCTCACTAGCAAGCAAAGTGTAATCATCAGCAGCAACTACATGTCATAACATATCATCTGTTTTGGTTTTTTCTTTGTGCTAAGGGTCCAGCCTCTCATAATCCTAAAGTGACAAGTGGATTGACAAAGTTCCTTTCACTTCTGAAAAGGATATGATTGTTTCCATTTCTGAAATAATGATACCTTCCTGCTGAGAAGTTCAGTAAAGACTATTTCAGCAGCACATACCTGAACTACATGAGAAATAACAGCACAGGACATCATGTTTCATCAGTTCCAGATGTAACTAGTGGTTCTGTACCACTTGAGTTTATTTCAGCAGAACTAGTAATGCAACATTACAACTAGTAATGCTCTTCTTTTCCCAAAGGTACACTGCAAAGTAGCACTGTGTCCTTCCATCCATCCCAGGTTTTCCCAGGGAAGGTTGGTTGTCTGGTCTGTTCACTCAGTTCTCACGGTTTTATGCCATTCTGAAATAGACATGCTGTCTCTGCAATCCCAAACCTTGATTTAAATAAACAATGAATATGTAATTGACTATTATCACAGTGGGTATCTTCAGAACCAGTGCTCCAAAGGTGACTTCTGCCCATTGACATCTCTTTGAAACAGCAGTGTGCAACCACACTGCCTGTGTGCTAGTTCAAACAACCAGCAGTAGTCTTGACATGGCTGCATCACAGTTCAGAAAAGAGGAAGATAATAAATAAGGGGCTTTCAAATTTCTCTGGCATCCTGATGTTATATGTAAGAGTGCTGTTATGAGCAACTACTGTACCTTAGGCATAAGAAATGAGGAACAAAAAGTACACACTGTACTAGCACCAGTTGCCATAGAAACAGTAGTGAAACATCATACTTTTACAGTTTTGGAAGAACATTCACAGTTTCATCCCAGTCTGACGGTGACATTAGGAATGACAAAAAACTTCCTCTATTTTTGTTTATTTTGTACAAACATTTCTTTTTAATCATAAGCAGATAGTGTCAAGACTGTCCTATTTGACAAGGTTACTCTTGTGCTTTTCTTCAAGAAGCAAAACAGAAGACTGTTTCAAAATTCACTGATCAACAGGCGAGATAAAAAGTACTGTCATTCACTGTCCCTGCAGCAAGTCATAAGAGACAATGATAACATTTCTTTATGATTTTCACAGGCAGAACCTTTAGACTGATTTGTTTTGCTACACTGTACGTAATACATCAATTTGAAATTTTAAAAAGTGAAATTACACACATTATTTCGTGTATGTCAAGGTTTAGGACTAGTACTCCCCAGTTTAGTGCTCCCACGGAGACTCCAAACCACAAGCCACTCTCCCTTTCCCCATTCTCCCCTTTGAGAGAAAAAATGAAGGTAAAAAAGGTAAAGATCACAGGGTGAGGTAAGAACAATTTACTGGAAACAGCTGCAACCACATGCCACCCAAACCAGGGTAAATTAGACCACATGGTGATACTTAAAGATGTTTCTATATCAGCACACACAACAAAAAAAAAATTAAACTACTTAAGAACTGTCAATCCTTTTTTTTCTCTTAATGCCCTTGTGCCGCACGTTGGGTGCCAAAATCTGTCTTGCTTTGAAAAGACAGGAGTCTGTGCAGGAAAAAAAAAGCCTCCTGTGAAACGGAAAAGGTAAACCCCCTCCCTCCGAATTACCACAATTTTAAAAAAAAGCTCTCAGGCAAAGATATGGGAGTGGGAATAACAGTTCTTTACTAGGAGAAAAAACTAAATAAAAAAAAATAATAAAAATGTAATTAGTACAAACAAAACTAGTGATGGAGTCAGAAACCTGACACCTTGAGGAGTCAGGGTGTTGGTAATAGTCCAGTTAAATGGTGGCTGCTCCTCCTGGAGTGGCAGATGAAATGCTGCTGAAGTGGTGATCTGTAGAAGGGTGTAGTTTTCTCTGAAGGTCTGGTAGTAGTTGGGCCTGGTCTTCCTCTGGGAATCCAGCAGAGAAGAGAGCTGCTCCTCTGGGAATCCAGCGAAGGGGCTGCCCTGTGTCCCAAAAAGTGCTGATTTTGTGCAAGTAAGAATGCTTGGCTCCTCCCTCTGGGTTAGGCATCTCACAATGGGATGATGTAACTTTACCAGTCACGGAGTGAGTCATTCAATAGTCTATTAACAGAAGATACCTCCCCAGGGGGAGACATTGTTCTTGGAAGAGATAAGAAAACTGCCCAACGTCCAAGAGATGGCAATAGAATAAATGCTTATCTTACAAGCCAGGACACATAAGAAAATAAATAGTAATGGCAACGATGTTCTTAGAAAAAGTGTACAAATGAGGGAGTGATTCTCATACAACATGCTCCCTGGAGAGCTCAACACAACAGCAGTCACACCACCCTGACTGCTCCCTCTGGCTTGGAATGGGCATTACCCAATCCCTTCTGCAGGCTCAGAATCAGTGTCACCAGAACACTTCCTCCACCATGCTTTCCCAATTAGAAGGAATCTCTTCTTCCTGGAAAAGACTCCCTTCCCTCCATCCCCAGCAATGACGAGAGGTGGTGTACAATGACCTCCAGTCTTGGCCATGACCACTTCCCCTGCTTACTGCAGAAATTAAGTCTGTTGTGGCTAGGACCAGCACATTATCCACCCCTTATTCTATACTATCCATATCATGCCCAGATCCTATCCCTTCCAATTATATATATAGACATATATATATATACACACACAGACAAGTAATGAGCATCTTTTCCATAATCAATGACCTTTCCTCTTTTCCTCCAAGTTGTCTGCTGAGTTCATTCCATTCATGACTGTGACTTCCATCTGTCCTAGGTTTGTTCTAGGGCAGAAGGGCTGGTGTGCTGTTGGGCTGTTGAGTGGTTGCAAGCTGCATCAGGAGCTCATGACTGGTGTATCTGGAGCAGTCCATTCTCCCTGTTCATGGCAGACATACATTGGCAGTGTCATTCAGCAGCCAACATTATACAGTTTAATATTACTGACTGTTCTCACCCAGAAATCAAATCCCCTTGAGGTACACATCATGTTTCCCTGTCCCCCTGCTTTACTAACCAAGTGCACAAAGGTCCGTGAACAAAAACAACCCCATGGATGTGCTTGCCTTTGCTTGAGGCAGGACTATTCCAAACTGTCTTCCCTAACATACTTCTCATACTCACCATGGGGACTTTATCCCCTTCAACAGTACATGGAGGATTTGATTGGGCAAAGCCAGCTCAATTTGTAGAGTTCTAGTGTTAACTAACCCAGTGGCCTTCACTATATCGCAATGCTTGAAGGTCTCACCACCTATTGCTCTCAGTCTGGTTTTTCACAGTCCACTGTAATGTTTAATTGTCCCAGAGGCTGCTGCATGCTACAGAATATGATATACCCACTCAGTACTGTGCTCTCTGGCCCAGGTGTCTATGAGGTCAATTTTGAAATGAGTACTCTTGCCCAACTCACTTCATTCTGGGGTGGCATGTCTCCACAGGACTACTTTCCAAGGCCCAGGATGCTGCTACAGGCAGTGGTGTGAGGCACAGGGTACATCTCCAGCCATCCAGTGGTTGCTTCTACCATGGTAAGGATGCTTACAGACACACAAAAAATGTGGTTATTAATTAAAACTGCATTTAGAATTCACAAACATGATAAATAAATCTTTTCATTCTCTGTACTGGAGAAGCTGAACACTGGTGATGCTTTCCCAAGTTCTGCACGAGCACAGCAATTCTTAGACATCTTTAGACTGATAACTCTACTACAGGTCTATAAACACTGATGCACAGCATATCCTTAGTAAAACTCTAAATCATAGAATTTCCTTTCTCACAGGTCTGAACACTACTAGAACTTGGGATGCACCTATTAGCCAAGAAAATATTTTGCAACTACAGTGCATATTTCCTCATTTTGTTCTTCATGATCTATCTGCTTTTTCCGTCTAAAGTTATACTGTTTATGCTTTGCATGGGAAAGTTTATTATGCTTACCATAATATTGACAAAAGTGTCACATTTCTTAGTAAAACAGAAAGAGCAATCTGTCAAGCAAAGAAACCTAGTTTAGTGCTCATTTTAATAAATCAGTATGCAGAGATGGCTCTGTATAATCAGGCTTGGATTAACAATTTAGAAGTCACACACACAGAGAAAAGTAATTTTTATGCCTCTTCAAAATTCAGGAATACATTGTTCAATCATGAGAAAGATATTTTACTGTAAAAATCTTTTATATTTGCTAAGAACCAGAAGTTACACTGGGAATTTACACATGAAAAGCAGAAGTCAAGTGTTTGAGCTGCTCTCTCATTGTACCTGTTAACCATTAAAAAAAAAAGTAACTTCTTCAGAGGGAAAAAACCCTCAAAGATAAATTCTTGTGTGATCATCAAATTAACTATTAAAAACAAAAAAAAAACCCCATAACTTTGCTTATATAAAGAATGGGAAATAAAGCAGAGATTTGAAGACTGTTAAATTACCTTGATAAATTACCTAGAGTTTTCATCAGAAAAATAAGTCATGTGAAAACTTGAATCAAGCTTTTTCAGAAAAAATAGTGTAGCTCTGTGTTCTTCTATACAGATAATTGGAAAATTCTTTTCAAAGACAGTTTGAAAAAAGTTTTAACACTTTTGTTTCTAATGCACATAACAACCAAATAAAAAGTAGGATAAAGGGTTCTAAGTCATACTGAACAGAAATTTTTATTCCTGTGGTCTCCATTTTTTGAAAGGAAAAAAAATCAAACAAAAATATCTCAAAGTACAGTCAAAGGCATGCTTCCCTACCACTGGTAGTTGAAAAGTGTGGGAAAATGAATAGTCTCCAGACATAATGCCTTAGCTTATCCTCTTCTTCAGTTGTCTCTAGGCTGCCCAACTCCAGATGAGATTTTGGTCTTTTCAGGGAGTGGGGAAAATTCTAACTTTTGCAGACATCCTGTGCCATTTCACCTTCTCTGGATTAAAATGTAAGATCAGAGCTATGCAACTGAATTAGAACTTCCTACTCATGAGAGAAGGAGATATGAGAATGCTTTAAAAAGCACAAGGTATCCATATTTTAACAGAGTAAAATTCTTAGTGTAAAATTCTCAGATAAAATTCTCAGATAAAATTCTTAGTGTAAAGTTCTTTTCATGTGAGAACTCAGGTCTGGAATTTCAAAGTTTAATGTGTGGTTGTCAAAGGATGAGACAATCCAGAATTTTACTAATTTTGCACATTGAATTTACTGTCTAACCGGAATATGATTATCATATAGTTATTCTAATGTGAACCAGACTGAGACATCAGTGTACAGTTCTTTGGCTTTATTTCATAGATTTAATGACCTTCATCCACAAAAGACCCCAGAATTAGCCAGAACCAACACAAAGCATCATGGCATACATTCAATTCCATGTTCTTCAGAAGTGATTTAACTTGAGATTATTGCCCTCTACTCCCCAAAGCACATAATAGGAACTTTGGACTATCAATTCACAGCTGACTGTCCAGAGATCTCAACTACAAATGAGGCTGTATTCTCTAATTACAGCTGTCATTCTGTCAAATACAGCTTGACCAGTGAAAAGATATTCCATCACTAAGTGTACACCTTATCAAAAATTACCATACCCAGAAATGTCACATCCTGATGACTTCTTATACAAAAGAGTTATATATTTGTTCATATACCTGCCCTACCAAAGAAACCCCGGGTTCAGTTGACAGCTTCGTATACATTTTTTTCTTCTGAAGGCATTATTCTTGATTCTTTTCATCTGCGTTAAAAGAGCAGCTCAACTCAAAGCACAGTTAAAAAATAAATATATCTTCCTATATCACTGTGATTAATTGTATCTTAGGATCTTATGTTTAACATGTGCTATTTCTCATAAGCTTTCTGAAAAATGTCACACTTCTGCACAGGATTTCTCAATCTGAGATGAGATCTTGTCAGGGTTTCTCCAGGGCTTCCCCCTTCGTGTAAATGACCATAAAGAAATAAAGGGACAGGTCTTCTCTAATGTGGACACTTTTTAATGCAAAACAAAACCACTTTGAGATAAGTCTTTATTGTTTCACATTCTTTAAAAATAAAAAGTTGCCTTACAGAGGAATCAGAATCTAAACTAGCCACTGACAGCTGTGGCCAATGAGGGAGATTACCACTAAAGGTCCAACATTCATTAAAAATTCAGCACTCCCCATAATGAGTATTACAATGTCTTTACCTTTCTTTCAAAGCCAGCAGAGCAACACTGATTAATAGTACTCCTTCCCATTAAGTTCAACTTCAATGCTTATGGAAGACATTGACAAAAATTAAAAATGCATTTGGGAGAAACAGAAAAAAAATCTCCATTCCTATTAATTTTATGGGACAAGTAGAATCAGTCTTGAAAGCTGGATCAGGCAAGATTGAAGAAATTGTTACACAAATTAACATTACATATATCATTACAGATTTTTTGGTCAGTCCTCAATGGGAAGAAAAGAAGTGAAAGCTGCTTAATGTTTCACAATTCACAATAGCTTTTAAGCAGGCAGAAACATGTATGAGATAAGCATGTTAATCCTACACTAGTATAAATTCACTTTGTTCACAGCTGCTTGGTTTATGAGACAGTTATATAGACTGTAAAAGAAAGACATACATAAATTAAACATTAAGATCTTTTCTTTGCTGAAATGTAAAAAAAACAAAAATCCTAAAGAGTCATTTCAATACCCTGCACATAGAATACTATAAGTACTGGCGCAAGACACAAAATGTATGAATAGAGCAATTAGTTCCAAATCCCATGGGTATTCACCAAGATTCAAAGCTGCAAGGTACAAATAAATAGATATATGCTTTGCTATGAATCTCTCTCAGGCTGTCAAGTCTTTCAAGATCCTCAAATTCAGCTCATCTGGTAAATCATCAGAAAAGTATCTTCACCTTCCTTGCCAGAGTCTGATGATTTTGTACAGAAATATGACAACAGGTTGATTTTTCTCCTGCACCAGGAGAGGCTGTTTCATGAAACCAAATCTGTATTTATTGCCTACCTGAAAAAAACACACTCCTCAATACCAGCCTGGTTATTCTTCTATTTTCTATTTTTCTTATCCTATATAAGATATTAATTTGTTAAAACAATGCAAGAAATAAAGCACACACACACATATTTCACACAAGCTCCTTCGGCAGTAGAACATGAAAATCTGGATATTATTTAAAAGAAATTATTCTATTTCCAGTTCAGCTCAGAATGATTTTTTTCAACCAATGCAAAATGAAAACAACTTTTTTTTTCTGAAAACTGCGTATTATAAAACACAGCACAATGCAAAATACAAGATAAAACATAATTCATCAGTGAACCATCCTTGGATTCCTTATGTCATCTTGCTTTCCAGGGCACATGTTCTGCATTTGACAAGAGCAGGCTGGAGTTTAACATATTCTTATCAGGTGTTCCACACCTCATTTGGCCTTACAAAGAGGCCTGTTAATATAAACCAAGCAACTCCTGTCTAACAGCATAATTATAGTCACAGTTATCTTCCGCAAGTATCTTAAAATAGTAAAAGAAACCAGAAAATAATTTTAACATAGCTCAGGTAACAAATCCAGAAGCATTTGGCAACAACCAAAATTGGGTAATTATTTCTCATCAACCATTCTGCCATCAAGCTATTTTCACAGAATGACACTGCAGAGAGTCTGTAATTATGGCATGAATATTGCCCATATATGCTTATCTTTAAAACTTTATTGTCATAGAGATTTGGAAAGGATGAAGCTAGATGGCTATTTCTGAGGTTTTATCAAAAGTGTGGACTTGTAAAAAAAAACCTAAAAAAAACCCAAACACAAATTGGGTTTTGAGAACAAATGAGATACCATAGATATCAAAAAGTGTCAGAATATTTATAGATGAGAAAATAAAATAGCAAGCATATATATACTTCTTAATTTCAAGCAATTTGAGCAGCTACAGGGAGGCTCCAATTAAAATTCTTAACCCACACCTTTCAGAATCACTGTGATCACTAGGATTTCGGCTTCATGATGTAGGGAGGTTCAGTCATGCTTCTGATAACCAAAATCTAAATCATAACACAAACTGATAATTTCTTTCAGTGATCATGCTTTCTCATTTGCCATGGACTTGCAAAGGCTACTTGTTAAACTAACATCTCTTCGATAGCATTTTATCATGTAAATGTGATTTCTTAAATATGCATCAGACTGTGCACAATAAGAGCTTTGCTGTATGATAGTAAGTAGGATTCTACACATTTTTCTCCTGTTTGGACAGGAAACATATGAAGCTGTTGCAGCCTAAATTGCTGCTAATAAAGTCCAGGGTAAGGAAACAGAAAGGGTCTTTGCATAATATTCACAGATGTTTAATTCAGCTGCATGGTGAGATGTTCAGGGTCCCAGGTACACTCATGGAGAGTCTCCACATTTCTCCCTATCCTGCGCGGTACGGGTTGAACTGTGCTCTTGGGCAGTATAAAGATGATGGCCAATAGGGGAATAGTGAGGGAGTGGCTGAGGGACATAGTAACAGGGGAAGGAGCTAATGGGGTCCCAAAAGCCCCTGAGGGAAGCCTCCTGTGTCTCCCCAACCCAGGGAATGCTGCCCAGGGTCCCCACATGAAACTGTGATTCTGACAAATAAGACTTCTAGAAGGTGTACTAGATGCTTAACAGGTAACATCTAATGTGGTACATGTACTTGCTGCTCTCCTAAAGATTATTTTGAAGCAATTCAAAATGTATATAAATAGGGAACACAGACCCCCTTATGCATCAAAAGAGACTCCTTTATTACAGAGGATGCCCCTTTTTTACACCTTTAATCTCTACCTCACATAACTGAAACCAAGCCGTGGCCAAACAGAACTTAACAGAAAGTGGTCACCCATTGGCTGCTCATCTGCAGCGCTGTTGTCCACAGGTCCCATCATCCAATCAGCTTCCCGTTCATGTGCTGTCCACAGGATCCTCCAGCCAATCACAATCTCACTTCCAACTGACTCTCTCCTTGGACCTGCCTCTCACCTCTCAACCAACTCCCAACCACTCAACCTGAAGCTGTGCCTTTCCAACAGGGCTTTCTGGTGAGCATAAACCCTAACAATTTTAAAAATTATAGCCCCATATACTACAAAGGGGCATCATTAATACATTTTTATTGCTTGTCACATGGAGTTTACTACTCCTAAGTTGTTAGGGCCAACTCATCTCCTGGCTTGACCAGCTTTGCACAGCCATCTGTGCTCCTCCCCAGCATCTAAACCTGCACACTTCTTGAGCCAGCAGGAATGCTCAGATTTGACTGGAACATAAAAAATTTATTATTATTTAGTTTCACAGAATGTTTCTAAGCTGACTGCGGCACATAGACCAGTAGGAACTGCACCAAAGGTCTGACTGCTTGGCTAGAGAATGCTGCCATCTAGCTATTCCCACAGAAGATGCTCACTTTGCTCTTATGATGCAGGAGAAAACCCAGCGTCAGGCATTGTCATAACACACTTACCAGTCTCTGGTCAGATACGCTGACCATGGGTTTAAGTTCTTGTGGAAGCAGTCTCAAAGATATAGAACACCCATTTCATGCAAAATGCCAATGCAGAAAACCAGAGAAAATGGATGGATATATGCTGAGTCTCGCCCCCAAATCCCCGGCCAGATGGGCGAGTCGGGAAGAGAGAAGGAATTTCCCTTTGGATCCCGGGAGGGCTTTGAGCAGCTCCCTCGAGATCCCAGAGACAAGCAAAGAAAGAAGGCGCTCTTCGTCTCAGGAATAATTTTGAAGTTTAATGACAGCCTATAGAGAGTCCAGGCCACATCTGTCCTCAAAGGACATCCAGAGACAGAGAGAGATTTTCTCTGCCGGAGCAGCCAGATATATGGGGGGTGGGAAAACCCGAGTAGCCAATGGGAGAAGGACATGGGGGTGGCTCTCTGGGGCAAGGGCTCAGAGTGACCACTGGGGAAGGGGGTAGGGGAGGAGCCCCAAGCTAGGGTCCAGTTACCTGGTGACCCTGACAGAAGGCTCTGGACAAAGGGGAAGGGTCACAAGGTGATGGACACATCACCCAGGAGGAGACAGGGGGATGGGTCAGGCATTTTGGGGTTTGATAGACATACAGGTACTGACGGGAAAGCTGGGATGAACCAAATGGATACAGAGAGGGGGATATGGAGGGACAAACCATTATGAGGGGATATACAGTGTAACACAACTACACAGATATATAGATTCACTTGAAATTTTTGTGTACCCAGAGCAGCAGCGTGATCTAAGGTGAAAAAACAGCTGCTGCCAGAGCCCTCCTTACCACTTTCTTCTCTCTTATAATATCAACACTCCTAAAAAGTAACAATTTTAGAGCTTTTAAAAACTAAATTTCAAAGCTAGGGAACTCATAAATCAGAAGAGCTGGACAGGACAGAACGCACATCCAACCAATATGATCAATGCTACGTTATTCGTTTATTCCAGAGAAGATGGCAGTTTATATACACTTCTATATAGTTTACAGTTTACAAAGGCACTCTGATAGGCAAGCTAACATTGTTTACCCTTGCCTTAAGGTGGTCAGACTTTTCACACTACAGTTCTACTCTAATTCACACTCGGATAGCTCATTACTTTGTAGTTACCTTAATATAATTTCTAACTGCGCCACCAGCTCTTAATTTCTTACTGCACCAAAGGCTTCCAGGCCTCACCAAGGCCGCTTATCAGGGGCCTAGTCTGAGGGGTAGCTCAACTCTCACTCCAGACATAAATCATGTCCTCTCTCTCTCAGAAGTGCTGCAACAAAATTTCACCTTTTACAATCTCAATCCAGACACTTGAAACATTGTGATTTCCTGAAATCTATTCAATTGATCATGATATGCAGGCCTTGAAAGTGGCATCACATTTTTTGGCCTCTATAGACAATTGTTATGCATGGCAGAGCTCTAGGTACTGCGTAAGAATATGCAATATTGTCATGCTTTATGAGGTCATAACACAGCAAACTATGCCAGAAGCAAAGTAGTCTGTCCCATCAGGGAATGGGATTATTGTCTCATAAAAGTTCCAGATTTACTCCCATACAGAAGTTCCTGAGACTGACTCAACAGTGATACTAGTGCTTTTCACAGTTGCCTCTGTTCATTAGATGAATGATTCAGTGTAACAAGAGTATGACATAAAACAGAAGTTTAGAGATCCAGTTGTCTTTAAAAAATTAGCTATTTTTCCACTCTCTCCTTTTCCCATGGTGTCATTGTTGAGTCAGGAATGGGAACAAATTCCTCGAGTCTTCAGAAGGTGAAAAGAAGGTGTTTAATGGAGAATTACAACATCTTTTATAACCTGATGTGCTAAACTAAGACCTGATTGGTCTTAGAGTAAAAACCTCTCACACTATTGGTGAACTAAGAATAGCACACTCTGGAAAGTCATATCTATAAACAACATGTGGAGAAAGAGAGATAATAATTGTTTTAATTATTTTCTCTAAGTTACCCAGACCCAACCTGGGAGAAATTCTCTCTGTTCTTTCTTTGACTGAACAGAGAATATCGACACCGTGGGTCTGTGTACGAGTTCAAAGAAAAAAGTTGAAGGTGTGATTGAGTTTGCACTACTGTTTAGTTTCCAACTGAGAAAGTCTGATGGCAGCAGTGCAAATGATGAATACAAGACAAAATTGTTTCAACTAAGGAAGCTCAGCATGACAACTAAATATGTACTGCAGCAATTTGAATAGAATCTCCCATTAGTTTTAGAGTGCTGGAGTGCAGGGATTTCAGAATGGTCCAGAGAAAAAGGAACACTTGAAACTTGTATAAAGTTTTCTTTGTCATTCAGTCATCATTCTTCAAAGAATTGTACATAAACAACACATTTACATGTTCTATATTACATTTGAAAATCTTCTGTACATGCACCTGTTTCTGACTTCTGTCATCTCTTAGCTGAGATGATGACAGGAACAGAGATGCACATTCTTCTTTGCATGCAGAAATATTACTGTGCTTAAATGCCAATCATTTAAAGAAAAAGACCCAAAAACTTGTATCTGCAAAAGAGACAAAGGAGTACTAAGAAAGAAAATTTAATGATTTGAACTCATCTGTTCATCTTTCTCTAGAATGTCATTTTGTTTTACCCCTGCCTTTTACATCAGGAGCAGAGAAATCAAAAAAGTGTCTGAAATTCCACTGGGAAATAATCATAGTTCTGAATATACTCAAGGTTTACAGTGATCCAAATTATTATGCAAAACCAGGTAATTATAATTACTAAACTAATGCCTGCATGTGCCAAGTTCAGAAACTTTCAATTTAACAGTAAAATCAGAAAAAAGAAATAATTTTGAAAAACACCTTACATTAAAAATAATAAACATGGTTTTAAAATACACTAAAAATCATTTTCTCATTTCAAAATAATTATTGCCCTAGTGTCATAGCATCCTCCAGGCAGCCGCTCTGCTCTTCCCTGCTAGCTCTGATGCTGCCGACTGCAGGGGACACTCTTCCATACTCGGGAGTGCAGAAGGGTGGCTAAGGGTATGAGCCCTTTCCTTGGAAGGACGCGACCCACGATGGTGAAGGAAGGGAGTAGGCACTTCAGAGGGTACTTAATCCGGCTTTATTGAGAAGAACAAGAAGCTCCTGACTTCAGGGGGTACCACTCCAGGGAGCCCCTGAGATCAAAGGAACAACACCTTAAGTATAGGGGGAGTGCCAGAGGAGGAGTTCACTGTCCACCAATGAGGGAATAAAGGAGGGAAACTAGGAGATAACTGATATATAAAACAACCTTTCAAAGGCCCCAGTCCAATCACTCAATGCCTTTCATGGAAGTTTCCAGAGAAGGGGGATGGAGGACTGAGCGACAGACAAGGTATCAGGGAAGGGATTCATAGACAGACAGGGAATTTTCTAGTGGAATGAGAGAATTGGAGGCAGGGTTGACATTCTGGAAAAGGAAGGCAACTTAGGGTGCAATCACATACGTGGGGAACCAAGAACAAACCAAATAATGCAACCCAGCACCCTAGCAATCTTAAGTCAAGGCATAAGCTGTCCAGCCTTCATTACTACTTACAGCAATTCCAATAGATAAGGACCTCCAGAGTCCACCACATTGCTGTTTTTATGTTGCAGACATCATCAGCATCATCCAATTACAACTGTACTACCAAATTTCAACCTGCCATATGCATTTGAAGACATGTTTACAAAAAATAATGCCCTCTACATGTTTATGACCTTAACACTTCCCCTTCACCCTCCTACACTTTCTCCTGTTTCACCCTACATCTCTAGCCTTCTGAACAGAACTTAAATATAAGAGCAACATACTCAACATAGTCTAAGACTTGTGGAGGACTCCTTACATTTCAGATAAATAAACAAAACCCGGGGTTTTATGCATTTGCAATGCAGGATTTAGACAGCATCCCTGAAGTTCCACAGAAACAATTATTTTTTTAATCAGGAAAGCTTTAATGGCTTTGTTCATATATTCCTAGTACAACTGCTAATGATGTTCCCCACTTTAATTTGTTCAGTTAGTATTCCTCTCACCATTCACCTGAGACAGTTCATTACTTTATTCCTAAATAATGACCAAATCAACACACTTAATTAAATAAAACTTTTATTGACTGCATAATAGTAAGCCTTCTTGCTAACATCTTACCCTTACATGCCACACACTAAATTAGAGAGGCACCTGCATTCTTCTAAACTAATTGCTATAATTTCCACACTATAAAATCAGAATGGATACATCTGGGGTTTTTATCATACTATATTAGCATAACATCAGGTTGTCTTATTTTTTTTTCCATCAATCTCAGAGGAAGATAAAGCAGCCTGCTTAGACTTCAAGAAGACCTGGGTGTGCTTTCCTTCCTAATTTATTCTCTGATGAGAATAGGTACTTTAAGATTTAATTTCTTTAAGAAAAGGTTATTTGGCCAAAATTTATTCTAGAGTAAACTTAAAACCTTGTCTATTTACCTTGAGTTTTGGTAAAAAGCATGTATTACATATATTTTTTTCATAATTACATTGTTGCCCTGATTTTTAAAAGTGCTAAGTTTTCTTTTATAGTTCTTTGCCACGTACCTCGCACCCAGGAATGTCCCGCTCCCGATGGAGCACTGCCCAGGCTAGCTCCTGCAGTGGGTGAGGCGGGCAATCTAGGATGCCTGCCGCTGAACCGCAAGGGGGCTTTAGCAGGCACCCTTGTGGGCTACACGCAGACACAAGGCGATGTCCAGAGCCAAGAGAGGAGACTCCTTCTGGTGTAGCAGCTTTGGTTTATTAATGAACACGAACTCCCAAAGCCAAACCCAAAACAGGATGGGTGCTCACCAGAAAGAGCCCCGAACAATGGGGAGCAACAGTTTAAATACAACATGGGAGGGGATACAAACAACCAATAGTAGGCCAGCAGGGGGTGGCTAAGGGCATGAGGAACAAGGGAAACCTCTAATGGGGAAAGGGCAAGGGAGGAGCCCCAGGCCCTCGTCCAATCACTCGGTGCCCTGGATGGAAACTTCTAGATGTGTGGGAAGGAACACCGAGTGACAGACAAGGCACCTGGGAGGGGTAAGGGGAATGACTAAGCACTTTAGGGAAAATTGACATTTACTGGAAAGGCGGGAAAAGAGGTACAAGGCGGGAAAGTCTGGGAGGGACCAATACACAATAGGGGAAACCGGACTAAACCATTATAACATTAAATAAGAATACATCATATAACTTAAGGAACATAAAAACACACCACCACAGTTCTTTTGAAAGTTATAAAGTTTTTTTAAAAGTTTTCCATGCCTTCTGATGTTTACATATTTCTACTGGAATTTTCACACACTGTTCATGTAAAAAATTATTCATTTGCATTCTTCTTTGTGGAAGGAGAGAATCGACTGACTGTTGGTTTGACCAGTGTGGTTGGAGAGGTGGCAATTTCATCCTTCAATCCATTGTCACTTTTGGAATTCTACATATTGCAAGGTAAGAAATAAAATTGGCTCTTTTTCTCTCTTGAACTCACCAAGCTTCTGTGTACTCATTTAATTTCATTGGACTAATGTCTAATATCGACATTACATTTTGCCAATATCCTCAAGAAAGCGCAAAATAAAATTGCCTCTCTATATTTTATTCAAAGCAAAGTTGTAGCAGCTAATTAATGCATCCATTAGGATTCCTTCCATTTTAGGAAATTGAAAAGCAGCAGAGAGGAAGCATACTAAGGTACATCATCCATTATGAATATCTCATTTTGTAAGGACTCTATAAAAACAAATTGATAATGTTTTAATGTTCCAAATACCTAAGCAAAAAATAATTCTCAGTTAAGTTGACCTTCATGTTAATCACATATCATAGCCATTTCTCATTTCAGTCTCATAAAATTCTTGTCAAAAGGATCATTTGATGCATTATTGAATGGAATAGAATGCAAAGAAGGCATTCTAAGAAGATGACTTTATTCACCATGGCTTTCAGGCTTTTACATCTGACTTTCCAAACTGCTGCAAGTGCAAATTTCAAATGTACAAGAAAATTGGCAGAATGAGGTAAAGTTTCTGAAAATAAACTGGGTATGATAAACTGGAAAATTTACCTTGACATTTTTAACTTGTTACAAGGTGTCACAAAATAAGACAATTATAAAAAACAGTGGTTCCCAATACTTTTTACTAAAGCCTGAACCATTTAAGGAATCTAAATTATATTATAGACTTGTCAGAAAGTTTTACAGCAGTGTTTTAAAAATTAAAATTTGCTTTAAAATAAAAGAGTCAATATCCAGGATAGCATGTCATCTGGCACTATGATTCTTAAATCTGTTTTATGACATCAAGTTTTTTAGAGTCAGGTGTTGTAAAAGCAAAAACCAAAATGGTTCCAGACCTAAATGCAAAAGGCAGGCAGCCCTGCTTTCTTTTACACTTACAAAAAAACTGCCAGGAAAGCTAGAGCAAACTGCTCTAGATCAAAACTCCTTGGAGAAAAATGCAATAGGCTTGGGTAAAGACAGAGATAATAAGACACTCCTACTATATATTTGAATCAACTGAAAATTAATGCTTATATATGAACCTTAATTTTTTGCATGATCTATAACCTTAACAGTGTTGCTTAAAGCAAGATGCAAAAAATACTTATTTGCTGTACAGTGCTAATATAGATTAAAAGGATTATAAGATCTACAGATCAAAACACTTTCATCATCTACCACACTATTCTCCAAAAATTCTTCTCCCTGAGAAAGGTAATATTAATGACAATCTCTTAAGGCCATATTTGCTCTAAGTGCACAGTATTGGCTCACATCAGCTAAAGGCCCCACCATAGCCAGACCCAAATCCTTCTCTGTAAAGCTATTCTCCAGCTTTCCCAAAATGTGGAGGTCAGCAGTCTAAATGGTAATAAGAATTAATATTAAATTTACACCAAATAAAACTATCTTTGCAGGAGCTAATAATTCAAATTATTCACTGTGAGTTATATTCTCACAAACAATATAGCTCACAGTGAAGAAAGAGGATCACCCAGTCAGAATAGGATTTGACCAGAAGTTTCATAAACAATTTTTTCTCTAAGACTCAACTATTTCAATTCTGAAATAGTGTTAGAATGCATAATTTTCTTATTCTTTAAAAGGAAAAATTACCTGTCCAGGACCACATTTTTAAGGTCATAATAAGTCTTTGTGGTAGATTTTCTCTCCAGTGTATAAAAAAACCCAGTGAGCTCAGGGTCATGACAAGACAGGATGTTATACTTTTTGCATGAGGGAGCTAGAGCCAACTTGCAGAGAGAGAATTGGCTCTGCTTTTTCTCAGTCGGCTGCATGGGAAGGCAGGTCTGTTAGCTCGGAGGGGATAAAGATCTCTTGACAGCAGGAATCAGTAATTGTCTATCTGCCTGCAGCAACACAGCAAATTGAACATGATCTTGCAACTCAAGCTGCAGAAAAAAAATTCCCAGCTTTCAAATACTTGCGGAGTAGAAACATTTCCTACAATGTTAAACTTTCAGATATGTTGAATATATATTCTGAAACTACTATAGCTACAATCCTATAGAGAAGTTAAAAAAGAAGACAAGGAGAGAAATAATTGTGGTTACTCATTTGTTTATACCTTGGCCAGAGTTTCAGGATCCATAACCATAAATCTGAAGTAAAAGTCAAGCATCTCTATTTGAGTGTGTAAAGCAAAGGGAAGTACCTGAGAATAGGTACCAAATCTTGGCTCATCCCTGCATAAAACTGATTTCATGCTATACCCAGGCTTGCCTTTAATATTGACCCTAATTTATAGGTGAAAAGATCTGGGTTTTTTTTAGGCACATCCAGGAAGCTCTTTAAGCAACATCCAGAATTAAATACTTGTGGTTGTTCATTCTCTCCACAATTAGCTGCATGTAAGATTGTTAAAGTTTTACTCTCTGCTTCTGCAAAAAAGTCACATGCCTCATTCTTTCTCCTTCCCCTTTCTGTATGTAAGAAAACAGTTTTTCTTAGACACAGCTCCTGATAGTTGCAGCTGGTGATAAATTTTAAACACACTAAACTACAAAATTTCCCTTGTGCTGGTTAAATAAGCATATAAGAAAACAATACAAGAAAGCTGTTATATTATTTGTTGTAACTAAAAACAAGAGTGTATGTTCAAATCCAAAATGCAAGGAACTCTCAAAACTTTGGGCCTGTAAGCCAAAGCTTAGAATTAAACACAGGATTTTATCTGAGACCTTGGAAAAGGTTTCCAAACTTAGGTGCTAGAAGTGAGAATGTGAATTTTTAGTTTAAAGCAGAGACACGTTAAGCTAAGTAAAGTTTAGAGTTAAAGATTTTAACATATATAAAAAATACAAGTAGTTACAGAGCTAAACAAAAAGTTTATAATGCAGTACTGTAAGCTCGTATGTCATAACATGATTGGGTAAGAAAGCTTACACTGTAGCTCAAGTCCATAAGACAAAATATGTAAGGATTAGGTCAAAACCATAAATATTTTTGTTAGCAGTTACTCCTTAAAAGGAGTAACTAAAGGTCTTGTGACCTTCTGAACCATGTTGTAATGATGTGAGCCAGATTCACCCTTCCTGCCTATGCAGAAGATAAGAAAAATAAACCCATCATCAAAAACAATTCAGAAGTCCCATCTCAAATTCCTTCCAAAATTCCCCACAAGTGAATTATCACAGTGTGTTTTTTTTTCTTATAACCCAACTCAGCTGCAAAATCCCTGCAATTTAATGCTCTGACTAGTCAGAGAAATCAGTTATTGCAAACTTTATTTGTGCAATAGGCCAGATGTCATATGCACAATTTGCCAGAGGGAAAGAGAAGTATGGGTTATAGATACTTCTGAATGCTTATTGGGACAGCCTGCTGTTCTGGTTTGAAAGCAAAACCAGTGAGAGACTCCAAGTCAGAAATACAATTTATTGGGAAAAAGGGG
Source organism: Chloebia gouldiae (assembly GCA_003676055.1). Taxonomy (NCBI): domain Eukaryota; kingdom Metazoa; phylum Chordata; class Aves; order Passeriformes; family Passeridae; genus Chloebia; species Chloebia gouldiae. The sequence goes on from QUSF01000013.1 coordinate 18,911,279, forward strand.
AAAAGGACAAAAATACATGCAACAATACAAAGGGAAAGACCACCGACGAAGTCAGAACACAACCTGGCCAGCGTGCTGGCAGCAGTCCAAATTGGAGTAGCTGCAGTCCTCTTGGGATGGCAGATGTAGTTGCTGTGTCCTCTCGGAGAACCTGTGAAAAGGCTGACTCTTCTGTCTAGAAATCCCCAGTTTATCCAGGTTGGAATGCCTAGTTCCTCCCCCCTGGGCAGAGCATCTCACAATGGGTCATTATGAGTCATGAGGTGTGTCCTTAATCACCTGCTCCTGGACAGTGTTATCTCTGGGTCATGTGGTAAGGCATTGATGGGGCTATTAACAGCAGATAAGGAAAAACTGCCAAGGCAACTCCTACTCAGATGGTAAATAGGAAAACGTTGTTTTTTTTTTTAATCTTGGACACCTGCATACTGCATATGTATAAAGGTATATTTTGTAGAAATATTTTAGATACCAGCTAGGGAGCAGCGTTTCCATGCATAGAAAACATTTTCCAGATTTTTAGTATCCATCACTCTAAAACTGCTAGCAGTGACATCCAAACCCCATCATTTCTGCTGACCAGAGCACCTTATTTTAAACTTCAGCCTAAAAGTACAAATTCATTTATGGAAGACAGAAACAGAATCTGAAAATTATCCCTGTCTTCAGAAAGTCTCTGTGTTAAAATGTTCTTAGAACCGGTCTTCTTTTCCCAATGCTGTTTTTAATTCTTGGAAGTAATTAGTAAGCTATGCAAGCTTGATGGAAAAACATATACAGATATGACAGGTATAATAATGTTCTCCTGATATCTCAGTGGGTCAACAAGTAGGTGACGTACATGGTGTCTTGTTCTAAAGTGACCATAAACTGCTGACAAAATACAATCTATGACAGAAACAATTAATTACAGAACAGAAATTCATAAATAAGTTAAGTTAAACAGGTCCTCCTGTTACCTGCAGCCCTCTTCATGGTGCTGAGACCAGCAGAAAGTCCAGGTAAATTTACAGGATGGAGAGAGCACATCAAGAACAGAGGACTTGCTGCCTCAGTGAGAGAAGAGGCTCAGGATGCCCCAAAATGGGCACAGCTAATTCCAGCAGCCCCAGCACACTCCCTGAGCCCTTGAGCCCCTCAGTCCCACATGACAAAACCCAGTAGAAAAATGCAATCCATACTGACATTTGTCTTCATTAATGAAAACCTGTGGATAATGATACCAAAAGCAGGTATTGTTTTGCCTATTTTTCTCATAAATCCTGCACAGAAATCCTGTCATCACCTCTTAGGATGTCAAATTTGAAAATCCAGAGATAAATATAATACAGGATTAGAATATTATCATCTTACTGTACCAATTAATGAGCACCACAAGTTAACAAGGCTACCTATAGATCCATTACATTATGATATTTAGCATTCTCTTTCAGGAGAAGCTTCATTGGTAAAACACACTGTGAATTTCTCTTGGTTCTTATTTCATCACTGTCATAAATAAAGTCAATGTCTAACCTTTTTGTCTGTTTACCTCCT
>QUSF01000013.1:18912824-18923285 GCA_003676055.1 Chloebia gouldiae
GGGAGCAGCGGCGGCGTCGCGAACCCCGAGCCCCCACCCCCATAGGCGCTCCTTATAATAAAGGCCTTATCAAGAAAGGAGCACAAGGTCTCCTGGCCCATTTGTTTACATCAATCACAGGGAAGAAAACGTCAAGGAATGGTCAATGTAGTAACACAAATCAGCCTAAGAAAAGGTTGCAGCTAGTGACCTACAAGCATCAAGAGAATACAATCAGGTAGAGACCCTGAGATGAATAGTACTAAGCAGAACAAGTTGATCATTTTCTGGAGGAGAATAAGTTTTTTCTTTGAAACAAAGTGGCATTGCTTTTTAATCCTGATAAACATGGCATCCTTTTTTAAAAAGGAAATAGCGATAGTGAAAATCTAAATGCAGCTCAACTTTTATTAGCTGTTTCAGACCTTATTTCCAAAGATTTTTCACCATATCTGGTACATTTAAAAACTATTTTTACAAAAGTAGCAGCAATTTTAGAAATTTGAAGTCCTACCAGTGGGAATGTTGCCAAGATTAAAAACAAATTTTTAAGCGTATTAAGATTTAGAAATACAGATACTTTAATTAAAGCACTCTGTAAAGCCCTTGAGCTTTCCGTATATCAAGACAAACCCACAAGCTTCAGATCGCTACAAGGTTTAAAAGTCAAACTTTTGTGAAGTAAAATGGAAGTGATGGTTTGAGAGGCTTCTGTCAGGTTAAAATTCTGGGAGAAAAGGAGTATAGTATAGGAGAATATGCTTTCTAGGGAAGTGAAACAAGTCATCTATGGTGAAGTCATTGTTTTTCCACAGCATGGGGTCTTACTAGTAAAAGTGAAAAACACCAGAATCATAAAAGGGATTCTAGGACAATAAATGACAAACTTTCTATAAGTAAATAATGTGCTAGAAGGAAAAGTATCAAACTGGAGAAAATCACATCAGCTGAATAATTCAATAGCTTGTTTTGAGATGGATGTTACCTACCACTTTCCCTAAGAGCTCTGACAAAGTAATTGGCAAATACTAATTACATGCAAGTGAGAAATCACTGATAACACAGAAAAAGATAAAAGCAATATAAGAATTAAAGGACTTCGAGGAGAGGAGTAAAGCATACAAAACATTCAATTTTGTGAAATGCAAACTGTTTTATCAAGAGATTAGTATAAAGAGTCTTACAAATAGTAACATTCTCAACAAGAAATAACTGCAGGGGACACAGATTTGCATTTATTGATTAGCCAAGGTAAAGTATAAGCTACCAAAATAAAGTAGTCATGAGAAAAGCAAATACCATGCTAGAATGCATCAGGTGAGGTTTTACTGTTAGCAATAGGTGCGCATTCACAGCCACAATCAAGGCTCCTCAGTTTTTCTGAAGGATGATTTCTTTGGACAATGTCCTCAGGCACATGGTGACAATCTTGGCATTTTGCTGTGGAGGCCCTGGAGTGGACATCAATGATTCCTGTGTTTCCCTTTCAACTCAGGATATTTTATGATTCTATGATTCACTACTGCAGATAACTTCCAAGATATTTCAGCATACAACAAAATAAAGGAAATATTCCTTGCCTTTTCTCACCGTGCAAAGAGTATAATTCACTGTGATTTTGTAAAATTACACAAATATTATTCACATATATCTAATGTCCTACCTTGAAAAGACAGGAAAAAAAATTACTGCCCTGTTTTGGAAGGAAGCAGTGACATGGCTCGGGTCAAGCAAAAAACCTCAGGCAGTGTTTTGCAGACACATTTCTCTTATCTGTCCTCCTCTAACATTTTAGCTGTGTCCTGCTGCAGTAATTTGCTACTATTTTTGTCATAGTATAAATAAAATTCACAAATGCTACAGCTCCTTGAGAGCCTGCTTTGTTATGCAAATGAAGAGCTTCTGAAACAAAACCCTGTAATAAAATATGACATGTTTCAGAGATACATCACAATTTTTTTCTCAGAGTAAACACTTACCAGCCATGTCATTTCAGGTTAAAATTCCTATTTAGCGAGACAAGCTTTGAGTAGTTCAAGGCTTATTTATCACCTCTAAATCTTAACTAGAGGTGTTCTTTCTACTTGTTAGTCATAAGCCATTTTCTCTGTTCAGGCTCAGAACATTTGTTATCTGCTCCCCAAGTCTTATAAACTTTATAAACTTCAAAAACAAGGATACCGTCTTCTCCATAAAGTTATAGGTAATTTTAGATCCTGGATTAAAAATATATGGCCATATTTAACATTATTAAAAATAGCATATAATCTGATATTGCACTAGAGACAACACGTCTGAAACACCATCTTTTTTGCACTCTTGCCTGAAATTCTAAAATCAGCATAATGACACATATGGGGTTGTTTACCCTGAAAAAAGGAGGCTCAGGGGAGACCTCATCACTCTCTACAATTACTTGAAATGTGGCTGTAGACAGGCAGGAGTCAGTCTCTTCTCCCAGGCAACAGCTGACAGATCGTGATGACACAGTCTTAAGCTGTGCCAGGGGAAGTTTAAATTAGACATCAGGAAAAAAATCTTCACTAGAAGAGTGATGGGACACTGGAATCATCTGCCCAGGGAGGTGGTGGAGTCACCATTCCTGGTGCCATGGTTTGGTTGATGAGGAGGTGTTAGGTCACAGGTTGGACTAGATGATCTTAAAAGTCTTGTCCAACCTAGTTTGTTCTGTGATTCTGTGACAGTTCAGGGCCTTGACACAGTTTAATTTACAGAGGTCACACTACAGCTTTGAGCAGCAGTTCCCAAAAGTGCTGATAGTGCTCTTTCCTTTTGCCACCTTCTCACCTTACTGGTCTCCACTCTGGTCTTTAAAACACTGCTTGTTCCTTTCTTTCCTCTAAGACTGAAGCTTTTTCCTGCTTTTTTGTGCTCCTCCTCAAATGGTAACTCTACCTCCCAGAACAACTTCATGACTAGAGAAGTGCTCATGTTATTTAAATTTTATGTACTAGCATTAAAATTATATACATTATTCAAGCAATTAGTGACTTTAAACAGCTTTCCACAGCAGAAAAGATTGACCTTAATTTTACTTCAGAAGAGAAAAAAAAAAGAAAAAAACAAATAAAGCCCAAAAAACTATCAGAGGTAATGAACCACTATATTTTTATTTATCTGTATATAAAAAGGTCCAGGATATTCTACTGGGTACTTCTACACTAGGATAAGAGATTATTTTCAAATTAAATAAGTATTTCTCTGTTCCACAGAAATGAGAAATGTTCTAAGAACAGATACATGTACAGTTTCTCATGCATGTAACATTTTTAAAGTCATTATTACATAAACCATGAGATATTTGATGCACAAATGTTAAAAATCCATAAAAGCAGAAAAAAATATTTTCAGCAGAAGCCTAGTTCTGTGAGTTTTAACAGATCACGTACAATTACTATGCATTAATCAAAGTAGAATGCAATAAGATGTATGCAGCAGCACCATTAGATATTTTAGGACAACCCTGAGACACCTCATGAGCAAGTGGCAAATGTGAAATACCAACAAAATAAATCAAAAATTTAAAATAAAAGTGTAAAAGAATAAGTTGCATTAAGATTTTCAAGTGGTTGATTGAACCTAAATATTTTCCTACATAATACATGAAATCGTCCTTCAGCTGCAGTCAAGAGGACGACCTGCTCAGAAATATTGCTCTCTTTGATGAGAAACCTTGAAGAAATTATTTCTACTTTTCATATTTCAAAAGAATAATGCATTAGATCAGCAACAGGACTCTGAAAACTGCCTTCCATATGTTTTTAAGATACTTCTCTCAGCAAGCATCCAGGAAGCAGAAAAGCTATTAACTTACAGCTTAATTTGTAAGATCTTGGTTTAGCAAGGAATTCTGCAGGAACAAGAAACTGCCAAATAGTAGGGTATGTATTGAATAAGCCAGCATCATTTATAAATTGACATTTTGTTCCTTTCTGGTTTTGGACAACTGAATAAAGTTTGCTTCTCATAGGTGCTGAGCTGACAGGCTGAACATCAAACACCTTTCACAGTCTATGTCAGAGGTGTTAAAGAATACATTCAGTACCTGTAGCTCAGTACGCAGCTGCAGTGTGAGCTACAGGTTGAGCTCTGGAGAGGCAGGAGCCTCAGCCTGAGGCAAGAGGCTCCCTTATGTTATGTTATGCCAACCCTTTCCATAACAGAGCGCCTGTGGACCTGTGGCCCAGCCAGATGACCAGACACCGCAGGCACCGATGACTGCAGACTTCCCCATGCTTAGATTTAGAGAGTATAAAAGCCCAGGAGTTCTTTTGTTCAGGGTCCCTCCTCAGAGGCACACAGCTTGAATAGATTTTTTGTTATTGTTCCAAGACTTAATTATGTTAAGGATCGGGATGTCTTAGACTGATACCTGGGGTTAGCCAGTAAGGAAACCTGGTCTCAGAGTGAGAGTGGGATGTGTAGCTGTGAAAGGGCATCAGTCCCAGCTTAGGTGGTGCAAGAGTGGCTCCTGGACGACAGGACAGGGAAGTTTCCTTAACAATGGGAGAGTAGCAGTACTAACACTACTAAACTTCAGTATCATCCAGATGCATACTCAAATTAGTAGTAAGATTATAATTGTAATAGAAAACTTCACTGTAACCAGGTCAGTTACTGATCTGTCTTGTGGCACCATATCATTTACGCTTTAGTGATCTTAGGGAAACTTTCCTGACTGATCATTTGGGAGCCATTCTTGGAGCCCCACCTGCACCACCCCAGGTTTACTGCTGGAACCAAAGTGCCTTTGCAGCAGGCAGCTCCAGTGACCAGCTCCAGTGCCCTGCTTGGTTCCCACTAGACATAGTCAGACAAGTTTCCCTCACTGGTTCAGCCTCAGATTTCCTGAAGCAGAGTCACAGAGGTCTGGTTCCTTTCAGGAATTTAACTGCGGTGCAGCAACACGATTACAAATCAGGCTGGGTGCCTCCAGGCTTTTGTACCCTTACAGTCTGAGCACCAATTCCTCACACACACTTCATGCCCCTTTAAATGTCCTTATGTTCCAATAGCAATTTTGGGCCTGGGATCTCCTCCTTGTTGATTTGGGTTCTACAGAGTCTCTGGGTGACTGGCCATCCAGCCCCTCAGGTCCCTGTGTCCTTTGTTAGGCAAAGGGTTGGTGCCAGGTCATGGCTTACTGCTGGGGTCTCCAGCCATTTCCCCCCACTCAGGGCACAACCTGCAGCTTACACTGCAGCTGCGCATTGAGCTGCCTGGACTAGGCATATTCCCCAATAGTTGTGGTTTCACCCTCTCTCTCAGCCCCTAAATTATCAGACTAGCCCAGAAATATAAGTCTTGAGAGAGGGGACACATCAGGAGAGGTGAAAAATGAAAAGAGGCAGCTTACCTTGAATGGTGGATGGTACAGCTCTTTATTCCATGGCCGAGGAGGAAGAGCGCTGGCGTAAGAGCGCCAGGGTAAGAGAGAGAACAGGAAAAGTCAGGGGTTTATCTAGGGTCTTCACAGGGAGGATATCTTGGCTCTCCGCCAACCCCCTTGGGGCATGAAGGAGGGTTTCAGGAATATCAGATATGATGCCACAGGGTCCCGGGGAAGGGGGAAAATATGGCCTGAACAGAACGTAACAAATAGTGACTTCTAGAGATATTTGGTCTATCATATTTTTAAGTCTGAAAAACAGCCACATAGCTATTTTTTCAGAGCATGATAAAAAGCAGTCTTCTTCAATATAACTCACGCCACATTTTCCTCATATTTTCTACTTAGGTTTCACAGGTCCATCCTTTTTTTATCAATCCCAAAATTTGGTCTAAATCTTTTAGAGACTATTCATAAATTCAGATTATGTGCATGATGCTGAAGTTGTGGTCTACTATTTCCCATTCAGTATAATCTGTAATTTTGTAGCCTAATTAAAATGATTCATGGTTCAAATATTCCTTACTAATTGCTTTATTCTCTAGATAGTTTCAATAAACACACAATTGGTGACCTTAATGTACAGTTTCATATATAATATTTAAACAGCACAAATTAAAAAAATTATTGTAGTACTTGTATAGTAATAAGACCAGAATTTTAAAAGAATGACAAATGTAGTAAAACAGATAATTTGTGGAGCCTCAGAATGAATTTAAGAAGTTCGGTTTGAATGCTAGTCTGTTTGTTGGGGTTTTTTTTGACCATATGAGTTTTATATTATACTGCCTCTCTTCACAATTTGTTCTTATGCCAGTAGATCATGACTGAGAAATCTAATTTAAAATTTTATTGTTTAAATACTCTCACAATTGCATAAAACCACCTGTGTTTCAAAGAGATCTAGTTTAAACAGCATTGGGTACTGAAGCTTCTCAAACCATGGTTGTAATGACGTAACTAAACTCTACTGCATTATCTGAGACTCCAAGCCTAGGTATTGAGAAATCTATTCCAGCTTCAATATTCAACTTACATAACATGAAAATGTCATTGCTTCCAAGAAGGAAGACATGCATCAATTTGTGATAAACAAACAACATTCTTTTTTTCCAGACTAAATTATTTAATCAAAATCCAGCATATGTCAAAAGGGAAATTTTTCACTCCCTTCTCAAAATCATTGTCCTGGCTTGTAAGATAAGCATTTATTCTATTGCCATCTCTTGGACATTGGGCAGTTTTCTTATCTCTTCCAAGAACAATGTCTCCCTCTGGGGAGGTATCTTCTGTTAATAGACTATTGAATGACTCACTCCGTGACTGGTAAAGTTACATCATCCCATTGTGAGATGCCTAACCCAGAGGAAGGAGCCAAGCATTCTTACTTGCACAAAATCAGCACTTTTTGGGACACAAGGCAGCCCCTTCGCTGGATTCCCAGAGGAGCAGCTCTCTTCTCTGCTGGATTCCCAGAGGAAGACCAGGCCCAACTACTACCAGACCTTCAGAGAAAACTACACCCTTCTACAGATCATCACTTCAGCAGCATTTCATGTGCCACTCCAGGAGGAGCAGCCACCATTTAACTGGACTACTACCAACACCCTGACTCCTCAGGGTGTCAGGTTTCTGACTCCATCACTAGTTTTGTTTGTACTAATTACATTTTTATTATTATTTTTTTATTTAATTTTTTCTCCTAGTATAGAACTGTTATTCCCATTCCCATATCTTTGCCTGAGAGCTTTTTTTTTAAATTGTGGTAATTCGGAGGGAGGGGGTTTACCTTTTTCATTTCACAGGAGGTTTTTGCCTTCCTTCACAGACTCCTGTCTTTTCAAACCAAGACAATCATGTTCACTGGTTGAAAGCCAAGAGCATCTCTCTGTCTGACATTATAATTGGATATAAAATAAATAAAATACCAGCATTTTTGTTGTTATTTCTAATATTTCTATGTTGAAATGTTAGTACAACTAGACAAAGTAGGAGTAATGAGGACTTTCAAACTGTGCCTCACTAACACATTATATGTTCCTGAAAATACTTCATTCATCTGTTAATTTTTATTAGTTATGATTAGGAGCAAATTACTCACTTTACGAAATGAAAGACACCTGCAGTTCCTCCTAGTACCCCAGCAACAAGCAGCAGTTTTTTTACATTCCCCAAGTTTCATTCTCTTCTGTTTCATTAAAGCTATTTCAGCCCCTTTGCTACCAGAATGCCACAATTCAGTAATGAAGAACAGATAAATTTTCTGTGTTTAAGGCTTGGGAAAAACTTATATTAAATAATTTTAAAATAATCTAAGGTAGCTATTTGCATAATTTGAAGTATAGATATGAAAAACTGACTATGCAATTTTAAATTAATGGAAGCCTGCCTTACTCCTGAAAACTAACATTTTCCAGCAAGTCTGTTGCAACACCATAGAAAATTAATGACAGAGTGAATGACACTAAGTTTAGAATAACACTGTAAAACAAGGGCACTTAGTTCTCAGAGAGGATGTATCCAAAAAGAACATAGAGTTACACTCAAAAGTATATGACCCATTAGCTGCCAGAAAGAGCTGCAAAGCTCCAGTTTTTTTTGCAATTGAACACCCCTTTATCTCAGAAACTGTCTTTACCATTGAACTAGGAAAGTAACCTTTCCTTCTATCCCATTGCTGAATGCACCAAGAAAACCTCTGAAATGTTTTGCCATTTCTTGGGACAGGACTCAAAGGTCAGCAAAAATAATTTACTCATAAATGTGAGCAAAAGACATTTTACCTTCAGGAAACTATACTAGCAAGCTGTCAGACAGTGCCAGATGAGAGCATTAAAAATTTCTCATTATGGGATTAATTAATGATTCCTCATGCATTCCCACTGCATGATACAATATAGGAGAGATCAGCTACAAGGCAAGTCCATCAAAGAGGCTTAGAGATTTCAGAGCACTTATCAATGTTCCTCCAGCTGCATAGAGCAAAGGAAATTATCAGGACAATCATATCACAGGTGTACTCTCTTGTCCTGCTAGCAGTAAGATGTCTCAGACACTACACCATGTAGATCTGGGGATTTTCTGCAGTCACAGAACACAAGCACCAGGACTGATTGATAATGTCAAAAATACCCTGCAAGTTGCAAACCAGTGCTGAGACATTCTGTCAGGAAGGGCAACTGTATATCCAAGAGATTTAAAGAAATGTAGCAATTTTTCAGATCTTGAAATTTCCAAGCAGAAACAGGCTTATCAAGTATTTTCTAGTTGTTTTGCAGGCTTGTCAAAAACTGCTCACAATAAGAATTGGCTAACAAGAAAAAAGAATGACACTATGTAGTGTCTGATACAAAAAATAAAAGAGAACTTCAAGTGGAACAGTCAGAACGTTTGCACTAGCTAAAGGTTTTGTTCTGTCTCTGGTTTTTGTAAGGATGTCTACTTCACCATCACCACCTGCCATCTGTCTGGATCTGATCTGGCAGTTCTCTGCTCACACTGCAATTATCATCATTTTAGCAATCAGCAGTGCTCAAGATGCTCCCTTTATTTCACATCACCAGCTGGCCACTTTATATCACCTCAAGAAGAAAGCATATTGTCAGGCTCCAGCCAGGACTGAGTTAATTTTTGTAGTAGAGGCGGCATGGCTAGGACGCAGAGGTTATTCCATACCACCTCATGTCATCACCAGGGGCAGGAGAAGGGGTCCCTTCTGGAGAGAAGTGGTTTCAGTCCTAGTCCTATAGTGGAAGAAGAAGCCATCCAAAATTGTCTATTGGGGTGAGGGTTTCCACATCAATCACTTCTTTCTTGTACCATCTGTCATTAGTATTGTTGCTGTTACTGCCTTATTTCATTGCTGTTTCCAGTAAATTGTTCTTCATCTCAATCCATGATTTTGGTCTTTCGTGCATCCAATTCTCCTCTCCATCTGCCACAGAAGGGAGGGGCACCAAGCAGCATGTGGTTTTAGGGGTAGCATTAAATTAGAGAATAGTATTCTTAAACCACATCACCTATAAATTGACTGGGGGAGTTTTCACTCACTGAGTTCATGGTAACTATGGGCCAGTATCACTTTAGGGCTGTATTGTAAATGCAGGCTAACTCAATGAGAAGAAATAATGATGTCTGACTCAGTTTAGAAGACTGAATGTCTTCTTTACAATAACTATGCTAAAATACATTAATATACTATATAAAGGAAGATACTAAAACTACATACCTACTTTTTCTAACTACCATCTCTAACTGACACACAACTCATGACCCTCTTCTTGAGAGTCCAGACACAGGTGGATCTGGTTGGCCATCAGGCTCAAACAGAATCCAATCAAGCAATCACTCCAGGTAAACAATTCTCCAGGCACATTCTACATGAGAAAAACAAGGAGCAGAAATAGAAATTGTTTTCTCTTTCTTTCTCTCTGTGGACCTCTATGAAAAATCCTGAGAGAGAGAAATGTTCTCGTGACAAGGCTGGACTCTGGAGGGAAGGCAAGAACATCTGGGTCCTGCTCATAGACTAGCTCAGCTGCAGTAAATGCTGGCAAGCCAGATTCAGGTAGCTCTAAAAAGAGAAGGGGCAGGCACCTGTGAACCTGAAGGTTCTAGATTTTTTTTAATCCTGATTTAACAGAATCTGAAACATAAGTGCCAGGGTGCAGGAACTTCTGATCACTGCAGGCTGGTTGCTCATGCAGACGACTCACAAATGACAGCTCAATGTATGAAGGCATGCTGTCTGCATGAGGTTTTGTGCTAGCAGACTAAAAGAGAGCAAATCCTTATGCCTCTTAATCACAAAGTTTGAGTGAGTCGACACAAAGATGTTGAAACAACTGGCTAGCCGAGCTCTAACCTCATTGCAAAGGCAAAAATAACGAGCCCAAAACAAGAAGAAGGAAAACAAGAAAGACTTCTAATAAGAGTGGGTGGAACAGTTGTTACTAATTTTAAGATTGAATATTGTATTTTAGCATACATATTTTTCCATTGTTTTCCTTCCTTCCTTCCTTCCTTCCTTCCTTCCTTCCTTCCTTCCTTCCTTCCTTCCTTCCTTCCTTCCT
>QUSF01000013.1:18923295-19091644 GCA_003676055.1 Chloebia gouldiae
CCTTCCTTCCTTCCTTCCTTCCTTCCTTCCTTCCTTCCTTCCTTCCTCTCTCTTCATTTGCTCACTGCAAATGAGCACAAGTAGAAATACTGGAGACTAGAGAGTTTAGCTACTTTTTCCAGCTCTTGTGGATTGGAATTTGATTTTTAGTGGCCTCTGAAATTTACCGCTGAGTCTTTCATCTACCTAGAATTAGAGTCCCATGTATGGAAGTCTGAATGTGATAATTCAAGCTTAGGGTGGAGGTTGTTTTTTTTTTTTTTCTTTTCTTTTTATAAGTCTTAAAAAGAAAAAATCCTGTTTTAATGTAATGTATTAAAATACAAATGTGCCTTTCTTCCCCATTGATAAATATGAGGGCTGCCAGGGAGTTTTTTCTTCTTTTTATTCCATAGCTAAAATTTCTCACTTTTTCTTAATCAGAGGTACTTCTATAGTATAAGTGCTCCCTGTGTAGTGTTACATTCAACTGTCTTTTATAGATCATGCACAATAAAAATTAGATGTGTTATGTTGCAAGTGGATTTTCACTCTCCATTAATATTAATTGGTTTTGGTATATGTAAAGCTATTCAGACAATTACACTTCTCTTACCATAATTAGCTCTATGATATTTCAGCCACCAACCTGTTCCATTACTGAAATTTCAAGCAAACAAGTTAACAGCCAGTAATAGAAAAAATAGAAAAGTATCTTGAAATATTTTTAACATTTTCATTAACTAGTGCTTTGAAAAAAGAAAAAGCCATTCCCTTTTTTGTTAAAAAAAAAACCTCTTTTAATGTTAAAGCAGGAAACTCATTGAAATGCCTTCTTTTCTGCACAAAATCTGTGTAGTTGAATATACATTTCCCATTATCATCATCTGCATGAAAGAAAAATGCTTTCCACATATTCTTTTTAGAGTCCTGTTTAATTTGGATGACTAAGGAGTCCCAATTCCATTCACCTTACTAATACAGAGAAACCACTTAATATTATAACAAATTTTATTGTTGTCTTTAAGGCTCTAACCAGTGTTTTATTGCAGCATTACAGCTCTTTGTGTGCTGAGTATATTTCCTTCAGACTGTTACAGAAGGATCGAGAAAGTTTGTTTTGTTTCCTTCATTTTGGAACAGCTCTTGGCAGTAGCTTTAGTTAATAAAATAGCTATATTTCAAGTGTACAAAAGTACTAAATGATCAATGTGCATGTCTTCAAACATATGTTTTGAAAACTAACAATCAGTGGACATTTTAAGTAATAGACATCCTCCAGCTGTATAAAAAAATGTTACAATACTTACATTACTATACAGCCTACATCATCTATGAGTTACGTTGCGCATTTGTTATAAACAGAATCCCAAATGGAACATTTTTACTAGTCTTTCTAAGCTCAGAATATTCATAGGGATTACCCTTGGGATTTCTTCTGCCTTCATTATATTCATCAGTCTATAATATAATGCTAATCAGTGTTTGGCAGGAAGCCATTTCCATGGCAGAAAACCAGCACTTTGAATCTCTCCCTTTCCAACAGTGAAACTTAACATCTTCTCAGTTTTTAAACAAAAGGCAAAGATAACAAATAAAATAATTAATGAAATTGAGATGTTTACACACACATAGTGCTTCTTCATTCCACGGCTAATAGATTCATGTTGCAGCTTGCCAAAGGACATGATAGGTGTTAATGTTTATGTGAGCTCAGAAGAGATCAGACAAGTTCTGTGGAGGTTGCCTGCAGGGACACACTTGAACAAGACTTATCCACTTGCTTCATATTAGTATGAAATTAAATCACTTCTCCAAAGGCAGCTAGAGAGGAACTTTAGAAGAAAAATGAAATGGTATTTGGGATGGGAAATTATGGTTTCATCAGGACTGAATTTAAAAATAAAGGCAGTGTATACGATGTTTACGCACTGTTTATCTAGAAAATATTCTGATGATGGGTGTGAACAATGTGCCTAAGAATTTGTGTGTTCACCAGTGCTTCATAGACAATGATCAAGAGGGTCATGATTCCATTGCTCAAGCACTATCTTGAGGCAAAATAAGCAAGGCATCTAACCTTGTCTCTAACAGCGAAAAGGACAGGACATCTGCTGTGTCCTTGGGAAGGGGGGTGTGTGCCACTAGTTGTTCTAGTTGTGTACTCACTCATATCTGCTAGTAGGCTTAATTCTCACTTTTTAAGAAAGTGATGAATGGCTGTGTTTTAGGAGACACAATCTCCCCAAAAAGCAAGTTATTACCCAGTACTAAAAAATTCAGCCATTCAGACATCTGCATGTATTTTAAGAACAATTTGGAGTAAATTTGGTACTCAGCTTACAATACATCAAATTACTCACAGGAATTCAGATGACCCAGAAAAGCAAACAAGTCACCTTAGAAGAAGAGTTGATTATAAATTTATTTATGTTTCTTCAAAGCAAAAAAATTCCTTCTTCAGCAAGTAGTTCAGAACACAAAACTTTCCTTCTACAATTTAGAAATACATCTTTCACCAGAGACACTCTAAATGTCAACTGAAGTAATGAAGTTCATAAATTATCCATATAAACAGGAATTCCAAAAGTCTCACTTCTTGCAAACTAAGTCAATATCTTAGTTTTTCTATCCAAACACTTAGTAGTAAATGCCTGTTTTGGATCAAATGCATCAAAACATAAACACTTTTTTCTTTTAAAGAGGAGGACAGGATATCAACAAAATTATATCATGGTGTAAGACATTAAACCAAAAACTACATAATGAAATGTTTTAAGTGCAAGAAACATTTAAATTAAGTCTCTCTGAAGCACCAGCCAAAGTGTACAACTTTGGGCAGCTCTGAACATGTATAGTTGAACTGTACTGCCAGCTGGGGGACTATGTACAAATCACGAATGGAACAGGACTGCTAGGAACACTTCTTGAGCTGTTTATTTTCCAGTATCAGCTTCATTACATGGTTATGACAATGGGAAGATGCCAGGAGCTCACATCCCAGGCAGCAGACAAAGAACTTAATGTTACAACTTACTTTAAAAGCTTTTTGACCAATGACACAAAGCAAAAGCATATTGACAGTAGTTCTATCCAACCACTATAAGCACACGTACCTTTAAAAAATGTTTAAAAAATGATCACTTATTTAAAATACAATACCTGCTTGTAAGCCTTAAGATATAATGCACAGAGCTCCATTATTAAGCTTAGATCGCTTATCGCTAGATATATCGCTAGATATACTTTTCTGTAACTTAGGGAGTTATTCTAGCCAAGTGTTAATACACAGACCATTGTTCTATTTCTCCTTACTTTCTACTTGTAAAATTTTTCTGCTGAAAAATCTTTTGGCTACTGCTTAGCTCTAATTGCAGTTCTGCTGTCTGTGAGTGTGGTAGTCTGTTATCTTACAGATGGTTCTTCTGTAGTATGTTTTAATATTCCTTGTTATACGTTTGTAAGGGTTCAGTCTATGTACCCCATTTGGCTTCCCTAATGGTTCAGTCCTGAGTTGTTTACCACAGTTTTCCCCGACAAAATGTATGTCAATCTATATGTCAATCCACCTGTATACCTCCCTTGTTCCTTTGTCTTAACCCTGTCTGTCAAAGATACCACACTCCTTTGGTTCTGGAGTGTTCCCTGTCTTTCATCCCTTCCTGGAAGCAGAATTTGATTGTGAGGTTTGCTCCCTCCCCATGTGGGCTACTATTGGGGAGCCCTTACCCTGCACCCCTCCCCTAATGCCCTCCTGTTGGTCAAAGGTTGTGTCCTCCCCATATTCCCCCTCATCGATTAAAAGTAGCCCCTTCGAGTTCAGATTTGTCACTTGTTCTGCCTGGACTTTATCATTAAAGATTTGGAGATTCAGACAAGTGCCCTATTCCTTTGCCTTGGTTTCATCTGTGCCTCTGCTGCACTACCCATACTGCAGCTATCGCTGCCACCTGCAACAGTCTTGGCAGAGACTCAAGGTGGCCACTCACATGTCTGCCCTCCGGCCACTTGCGGGACAGCCAGACGGCAAACTTCCATCCCGTGGCTGCTGAGAGCTAGGCACATCTGAGGCCTGCCTTTTGCAACTTGTCCAAAACCTTCTGATTTTCAGGATTCCAACAGAACTGAATCTCAAGGTTCACAGAATCATAGATGCCTTAGTATGGAAAGCAGTTTACATACTTTTAAAAATTAATTATAGTCTTTATTATAATCTTATTCATTGTAATCTTGTAAAAAGTTCATTATAGTGTTATTATTTTAACTTAGAGATAATAAGAATTTTTACCCAGATGCCAATAGCTGGAAATGAATAATTAAAATCTTCAAAGTTTTCCTTCCGCAACTCTAAAATTGTTCGAATGGTGCCTTGGGTCATCCTAAAGTGATCATAAGCCAGCAGGAATATTTTGCTTTTCTTCTCTATTTTTCTAAAGAAACTGTTAATCCACAGGTAGTTGGATATCAGCAAGTTGATGGTCAAAGATGTTTATTAAATAGAAAGAAATAATAAGTTCTTTTCTGAAACGCAGAGCTGAATCCTGACAATGACACGGTTGGGGTGGAATGAGCAATCTTTTTATAGCTAGTAGTCAAAACTCTTGGATTTCAGTGCAGAATCTGTATGGGAATTCACAAGAGAAATGCCAAGTGATTCATCCCCATCCTTCTGTTTAGTTACAGGTAACATAACAAAAGAGATTTTAAAAGTTAATACAAATACTTTACTTTTTTATTTTCACTAAACCTCTCACCAAAGAACAAAAAGGTAGTTAAAGGGATGAACAAAGCCTCTGCATAAAAATACATTAGCTTTTAAATTTTTCAGTAAATATGCATTATAGACAGATTTAATTTTGAATTTCTCATATTCTGTTTCAGTATTCCTTTATTTACTGTAAGACAGCAAAAAGATTCCAGGAATCATGTGAAAATTTTTAGCCTAAGTTTTATTTCCTCTATCCTAAACTTAATCTAAATTATCATCAATGGCACCTAAAAGACGTATAACTGTTTACATAAAGAAATATTTCTCCCATTTGCACAGCTGTCATATAACTGCCACTGTAATATACAATAGTTACAGTTAGGATAGAGGTAATTTTCTTCCTACTAACCCTAACCCATAACCAATAACACATAACCCTAACCCTTTTCTACAATGCTGTGTTTTGAATTCACTGTGAGACTGATGCTGATAACACACCAATGGCTCAGCTGTTGCTCAGCAGTGCTTACCCTGAGCCAAAGGCTTTTCATGCTCTGCCAGTGAGGAGCTGCACAAGGTCCTGGGAGGGAGCATGGCCAGGTCAGCTGACCCAAATAGGCCAGAAGGATATTCCAGACCACAGAATGTCATGTCCAGCACATAAACTGGAGGGGGCGTTGATTGGGAGATTGCTGCTGGGAGATTGGCTGGGCATCCATCACTAGGCAGTGAGCAGTGCACTCTGCATCACTACTTTCTCTTCAGTTTTATTTCTATTGCTGCTTTTCATTACAGTTATTATTGGTAGTAATGTTTATTATTACTATTAGTATTACTAGCAGTGATATTATATTTTACTTTATCTCAACTATTAAACTCATCTCAACCCATGTGTTTCGTCTTTTCTCTGCTTCTCCTCCTCAACCCAGTAATGAAGAGAGGGAGTTAGCTAGCAGCTGCATGGTACTCAGTGACTGGCTAGGATTAAAACACAACTAAGTCCTTTATGCATTTATTAAGCATCACTATATGTCCTGGTGTTAACATTATTGGAGCCTTCAGAAATTACTTCTGTTTTGCAGGCCTAGATGCCTATGATAGAGAGGAGGAGGTATTAATCTAACCAGGAAAAAAATAAATTATTGGAACTTTGGCAGGAGAATGTTTATAGTGTTTACAGCCCAACAGTTTGCAGAGGCTGGCTTGACTTGACTTAAGAACTTAATTTGAAATATTTTCTGGATGACTATTGGAAAGCACAGATGCAGGTGACACACTGAAGATCAGTAGTTTGAATTTAGTATGTTACAAAAAACAGAACTTGGAGCTTGTAATATTCAATTGATCAAACAAGACAGGCTGCTAAATATAAAGAAAATTTGTGACAGGACAAAGAAACATACACTATAAAGAGGAGCCTGACTTCCTATCCTATGTGAAAAAAACATCAGTAGAGGCAGATCTCACTGTGTTCTTCTACACTTGTATATGAAAATCTTACTCTTTCTTCTTAGAATTTATATACTTTTCAGATGGATAGATGGAGCTATTTTCATCCATTCCCAGCATGGTAGCTAATTTGTTAACATAGCAGGAGGGATGGAGAAAAAATAAACAAAACCAGAAAGCCAGAAGTACTTTTTAAAATAAACAATATTTATTTGTCCTAATAATGCCAGTGTAGTTGCAATAAAATGCATCCAAAGAACTACAACAGAAGAATAGATAACATGATATTCTTTTTCTCATCGAATCCACAAGGTCACTGTCAATATTTTCACCTAGATTCTGTTCCATGTTTATGTGGTTGTCAATTCTCTTCAAGTTAACAGAATGAATGAGGAACCACACAGAACTACTCTCGGCTTAAACCTATAAAACAAGCAAACAATGGTTAT
Organism: Chloebia gouldiae; assembly: GCA_003676055.1. Classification (NCBI taxonomy): domain Eukaryota; kingdom Metazoa; phylum Chordata; class Aves; order Passeriformes; family Passeridae; genus Chloebia; species Chloebia gouldiae. The sequence goes on from QUSF01000013.1 coordinate 18,929,881, forward strand.
ATTTATCTGCTTTTCATCCTTTCAGTTCTGGGACCAGCTATTTCAAAAAGACAGAAAGCAGAATCAAGGGGAGAAACCCCATCCTCATCCTCCCTGACAGGGGAGCACCCACACTGGTCAGCAGCCAGGGCATCTGCAGAATAACATCCAAGAGAGGCCAGAAACAGGAGATGCATAGTCAAAGTCAGGTATCTTATAAGTCAGAAGAGCTGGACAGGACAGAACGCACATCCAGCCAATATGATCAATGCTACGTTCTCCATTTATTCCAGAGAAGATGGCAGTTTATATACACTTCTATATAGTTTACAGTTTACAAAGGCACTCTCATTGGCAAGCTAACATTGTTTATCTTTGCCTTAAGGTGGCCAGACTTTTCACACTACAGCTCTACTCTAATTCACACTCAGATAGCTCATTACTTTGTAGTTACCTTAACATAATTTCTAACTGCGCCACAACTAATTTCTTACTGCGCCACAGGCTTGAAAGGCCTCACCAAGGCCGCTTATCAGGGGCCTAGTCTGAGGGGTAGCTCAATTCTCACTCCAGACATAAATCATGCCCTCTCTCTATCAGAAATTCTGTAACACATAGTGTCATCCTGCTCATGGGCTCTGTGCTGCTAGGAAGATTGACTAGATCAGACCTCTTTGAAGATGATTGCTTGTAAAATTTTTCATCATCTTGAAATTGCTTCTGTTATAGAGAACGGAAATTGAGTCTTCTTCCTCCATCACCACAATATTTTGGTTTTTATTTAGGGAAATTAAATGGTTTGGTGTTTGTTTTAATAAGAGTGCAATAATAATAGTTATCAAAACAAAGTCTTTTCCTAGGAAGAGGATATTTTTCCAAAAAAAACCCCTAACACCTTCTCCACCAAGACACAAACTACTGCTACAATAAGATTAGTCAAATGACCATCACCAAGGTAGAGAACCACAGCGCTGCATATTTCTCTCCTCCCCACCATCACAATTGCTTCTCAAATCACCAATCTCCTACCTTCAGCAGAAGAAAAAAACTCAGCCTTAAATTGTTGCATCATATCATCACAGACAGAAACTTTGCTGTTAGTGGCATAAATACAGGAGATGCATAGGCAGATCAAATGCAGGCAGTGTACAGACTGCTTCTCAGTAATTCAAAGGAAAACTCTTGAGAATGGAATTATGCAGGAGAGGGCTGCACTCCTCATTGTTTTGGTTTGAATGGAGAATGGACAGCCATAGCAACCACCAAACTTGGAAAAAATGCCACTTTCGAACAACTTTTTCCCCATCTGGACCTCTATTGTGTGTTCTCACGTCATTGAAGATCAGATTTTTTTGTGGAATAACACCTGCTCTTGAAGTTACTTAACTGTAGTATACCCTATCAAAAATCAGCTGTACATTTTTACAGACCACACAGCAGTTGCACGGTCATGAGATCTACACCATATTCCTGACAAAGCTAGTATTTTTAAACTAGCAGCCTGGTTAGTTTTCTGAAAGTTTTGTCTGCAAATACACCTTCCCTAATACAGTACAGGGGTAGTATAGCAGTCTTCTCAGGAAAACTGAAAAGGCAAGACATGATTGCAAACAAAAAATTCCAGCTAATGAATTTGAACATCTCTATTTTCATGGTGTTAGAAGAGTCAGAGGAAAGCATTCAAAACAGATGGTTAAAAGTATTGAATAAATAAAATAATTGCTATTGAGTGGTGGCCTCAATTGAGACGAGGAAGAGAAAATAATAGAAAATTTTGACAAAAAGTCGACATATAAGAGTTTTTTTATACCCAGATCTGAAATCCAGCAGTGGTTCTTTTCAGATACAACTCTCTTTCTGAAGTGAAATGTGCTCTTTGCAATCAATGTCAAGGACTTACTGATGAACTCAAATGGGCTACCAAGCTTTGTGGATTCTGAAGATGTCTCTCAGGCTGTTGAGAAGGGACAATATAGGAAAATAGCTGCAGGAAGTGTACAAATCCTGTCCAAGGGCTGCAAACTCTGAAAATCCCACTCACAGGGCAGATGAGACATTAAGACCAAAGTTCAATTATTAATCCCATATCTAAGCATTTCCATGTGAGAGAAAAATGCTTTTGGATTGTGTACTAAATCAAAAATTTTCAGAGCTACAAATTTCCCATGACAGATCTTTCCCAGCTGTCCAGCTCTCAAAGCAGGAAGGACTAAAGCAAGCTAAGAGGTCAGCTTCCATGTGAGCCTAGATAATCTTTGCTCAGATACAGAAAAATTATACACATAATGCATATTTTGAACCTAGACTGTCTTTCATTAAACAAATCATAAAGATATAAAAGACTAAGATTCCTTGAAGATTTTTGGCATTGGAATGGTGTGCCCTTGAAACGTTTATAACCATCTTGGAAAAAGATTCCCAACATGCAACCAGAATAAAGTATCTCTTGACCGAAATGAAAAGCTACAATATACTTCTCCAACAAATTCAAAAGTCTACCATTTAGGAAGAAAAGGAAGACAGGCTCTGTTGAATATTTGGCTTTTTTCTGCTAAGAAAATAAGTAATGAAATAGTGCACAGAAATTACTTTGTATAGATTCAAGATGAAAATGTCTCACTGGGAGAAGGGGACAAGGGCCACTTCAGTAAGTGCAGATCAGCATGGTTGCTATATGGACTAAGAAAGAGAGGTTTCTAAAAACAATCCTAGGGAAAAAAGTCCTTAAGGGTGAAACAGGAGAGACAAAGCCTCCTGCAGACCTCAGGCTGCAGTGTAAAAAAACCACTCTTGCTGAGGTAGACATGCAAAGGACATCTCCAAGATACTTCTCACTGGAGTAACTTGGAGACCTTGCTCACAAAGTTGTTGTAACCAAGCAGAAAGGTGTGGGAAAACACAGGCCATAGACTATTTTCAGAACAGAAAATGTCTGTAAAGAAAATCATGTGGTTGTAGCAGCAGGGAAAAAACTCTTTATTTAAACAATATTGCAAACTGTGCAAAGAAATATTTTTCATACTTAGGGCTGCATGCTCATCAATGCTTCTCTCCAGCCTAACATGACAAATCCTTTCAGAAGATTTTTGTTGACAGAGTTTAATCACAGACACGACAAGATCTTTAGACACAATCATACTGAAAAAAAAAAAAAAAACAAAAAACAAAAAGACAAAGAAAATTCAGTTGTAGATTCTTAATCCTAAATAGACTGAAGGCCATGTAGTCCAGCATGTGCACTCTGTTATAGTACCTTGAAGATAAAGAGCAAAAAACCTTCTACAACACCTTGGGAGGTAAAAAAAATGCAATTATTACAAATTGTGCTGATAATATGTATCTGAATCTCAATACATTCAGCACTTGATGACAAACTCAAGAAATAAGCACAAGCCTCTATTCAGTTGAGTTGGGGTACTGATACTTTATTTCTGCTGACTTGCCTGTGTCCTTGTTCAACTGGAGATCCTAGCAGCATGGAAGCTCTATATTCCAAGAGACACAAACACTTCCATCTCTGTTTCACAAAGGACAAAATATAATCCAAAGGCTAAGCAACTGGAATTTAGAATAAAGCAGGAGAGTAACTTTTTGCTCTACAGAGGACTTTCTACACACACCTGTACCAGGACATAGAAAAGACAGATTTGCAGAGATGTTTATGGGAGGCACTCAGATCACCTATTCCCAGGCATACAGTGCTTTTTGGCACTGCTTAGAGCATCCCAGACACCCACATGGGCTGGCAAATGTGTGCGACACAACAGTTCCTGGGCATCTGTATTCTTCTGACAGCCATAAGTCACACAGGCTGCTCCATAGTACCTGAGGTAACATCAGCTATCTTAAACAGTTAGGAACTGAATTTTTGCAGCCTAGTACTGACCTAGCCACTCTGGATTCCTGAATGAGATGCAGATTTTACCTTAAAAACAAAAAGAGGATTATCTCAGACAGGAATACAATAACCTCATCTGAGTGGAAATCTTGCCAGAGCTAACCATAGAATCATAGGAACATTTAGGTTGAAAAAGACCTCTAAGGTCATTGAGTCCAACCGTTAACCTAATACTGCTGAGCCCACCACTAAATCATATCCCAAAGCACCAAATCTACACTCCTCTTAAATATCTCCAGGGATGGTGACTCAATTCCTTGTACAGTTTGCTCCAGTGTTTCACAATGCTTTTGGTGAACAAATGTTTCCTAATATGCAATCTAAACCTGCCCTGGTGCAACTTAAAGGCATTTCTTCCTGTCCTGTCACTGATTACCGGTTACACCCTCTTTTCAGGCACTTGCAGAAAGCAATAAAGTCCCATCTGAGCCTCCTTTTCTCGAGGCTAAACACCTCCAGCTCCCTCAACTGTTTCTCATCCATCTTGTCCTGAAGATCTTCCACCAGCTTTGTTTTCCCTTCTCTGGATGTGCTTCAGCACCTTGATGTCTTTCTTGTAGTGAGGGGCAGAAACTGAGCACAGGATTCAAGGTGCAGGCTCACCAGTGCTGAGTACAGGAGAAATCCCTAGTGCCACTAGCAGAGCCAAATGCATTCCATGGCCATGTGTTTAATTTGGTAGTCTCCTGGCACCTAGCTCAACAATACTATCTAAGTATGAGGGAGTTTCTAGAGCTCTGATAAAGATAAGTACCCCTGTTTTCTGTGGTAAAAGTCATTTTGGTTTACCTAAAAATGCAGCTGAATGAAAGGAGGTAATAGTAATACTTCCTTTGGATATACACCCACTATGGGACACAGCTACAATCAAACCAAAACGGGTTTGGAAGCACTTACACTTCCTTTCTTCTCATGATCACTTACCCTCCGAAGTCTGATAAACCTTCACTTCTTTCCCAAGCAAAGCTGCAGCCTTGGACAGAAGCTCTCCTGGCAGCCAGGCTGGGGTCTTGGTACACAGCCTTCTCCCCAGGCAAGTGTGGAGGTTACAGAGAGAACTAAACCTGTGTCTCTCACATCCTTTAATTTGCAAGTATTTTTACAACAAGTATGACCTTTACTTCCTTCCCTATTGTTATGAAAACAAAGAGTAGACGGAGGAGAGGGAAGCACCTGCACCTTGTTCAGGAGAATGCTTTTTGCCTGTGCTCCTCAAGTGATGTTTGCCAAGGAATACCATTTCTAAATCCAGATCAGGCTTGGGCATGAACTAGACAAAGAGCAGCTCCCTTTGGTTCCAATTAGGCCTCTGCCCAAACCCAGAATAACAGCTTCTCACTTACAGAGAATACAAAGTGTCAAGCCTGAATTGTAAACAGGATAGTTCTTGTAAGAAAGGGAGATTGTCACAATTGTATTTTGTGATTCAAATAGAACACAAATGCATAGATGGTTTCTGTGTGACTTTTACTGGAAGCTTTGAAAACAGCTAATTGGGCTAGGTGTCTATCTCATATAAATGACTCTAAATTTTATCAGATACCTATCTGCATCTTTCAACAACTAAATCAGTTATTCAGTCTGTATTTATTTAAATAGAAGAAGGAGTAAGAACATAACTGTGCATGCCTATATTACTGAAGTGATCTAAGGAAAAACATATTAAAAAATATAAAAAGCTATATAAATAATATGAATTGTAGGTGAAATTTATTTCCCAAAGAGGATAATCACTCTATTAAAAAATAGGATTATTTAATAATGGTGTTAGAAACTCAGTTTTAATTGTTAGCACTTTCAATCAACAATTAGCTAAATTTGTCAAGATTCATTAAATCTCTGATAGAAGTTTTGCCACAGAAAATGCTAAGTTCTTACTGGAAAGACTGTTGAGGTGGGGATTTTCTCTTTAGTTTGTTTAAGGTCTGCGTGTTACCCTTCCCCCCCCGCCCCATCCCTTCTCCCATACCCAGCTGCCGTGTTTCCCAGGCTTTTCCCTGCACCTCCCCCTTCCGGGTTTCCCTCTGCCTGTTCCCTGCCCCCTCTTAGATTCGAGTGTAAAATCTGTGTTTGCTCGTCCTGTGGGGTCTTGGGGGCTTCCGGAATAAAACCACCCTGTTCCCCCCCAATTCCTGTGTTGCCTCCGTCTGTCCCTGCGCCTGAACTGAAACCGCAGAGCAAAAAGGGGGAATGGCTGACTCTCCTCCTCCTCTCCTGCCGCTGAATCTTGCCGCCACCCGGGGGAGAAAAGCAGACAGGGCACGCACTGCAACCAATGGTAGCAGAGACGGTTTCATTTTTTGTTTTGTGATTCGTGGTGGCACCTGCCTCACAGAAGAGGAAGGAGGAAAGAGAAGCACCCACAGCCGCGAAAGCTCTGCACTACGCTAAGAGGAACCCAGCGCCGAGTGGAAAAAATCCGAGGTTCCTGGACCCTCTTCCCATCTCTGCTATCTATCCCGGCTAGAGACAGCTGCGCTGTGGGGGCAGCCATGCTGCAGGGGGCCTTAAGGGGGTAGCCTTACCCCAGGACAGAGAGGCAGGTTTGGCATTGCTCAATGGACTGAGCCCAAAGAATGGTGCGTCAGAGCTTGCTGTTGATGGCATTTGCTTGAGTCACCAGAGACTAATAGTGGCCAAACCCAAGGCTTCGGGGACAAGCCTTGGTTAACGGGAACACCTAGGTCTCTGGAAGAGCCAAACCGTGAAAGACAACGTTACCAGTTCATCGCGATTTTCCCATCACCCGAGGACAACAAACAAGCCACCACCGCCCGCGCCTGGAGAGTAAACGGGACTGGAGCAGGGAGATCCCCTGGCGGACGGCTGAGTTTCCCCTTTCTTTTTTTTTTCTGCATTTTAACTACCACCTGCGCCCAGATTCGGGCTGTATTTTTGCATGTCCGTAGCAGACGGGTGGATAGTTTCTTATAGGGGGAGCTAACCCCACCCAGTCTTTTTGAGGGGGATTCACATTTGGGGGCTTTTTCTTCTTCTTGGAAAGCTGTCCTTTCTATCATCTCCTCCCTGTTCTGGGCTTTGGGGGCAGAGAGGGTATAAAATACACAAATGGGACAGAATTGTAGATTGCAACACGTCAGCTATAGGGAGTTGATAATATCTTAAGAGAAGCCCTTCATATCCACGCATTTCATCAACTTTCAGTCACGTCAGGCCCCTCTCCTGTAGGTTTCCCCTTTAGCTTTTGTAAAGCTCCCCATTCCCTTTTCCCTGCAGACTTTCCTAAGCTCTCTCCCTTGGGGATGGCAGCGTACAAGCCGCCCCTAGCGCCCTGCCAGACACTGTTACTCTCCCTTGGGGGTGGCATTGGCTGTGCCACCCCGGGTGAGATGCAGCGTGCCCGGCCCCCCCTTCCCAAGATGGCTCTGGCCACGCTACTTGGAACCCGTTTTCCCACTTTGATCCTTCCCTTCCGCCCCAAGTTTTCCCACCAGCCACACCCCTCCCCCAAGGGCCCTGCACCACCCTGCAGTGAGGCTAGTCCCTATTGTTGGGAGGCAGGGTTGGATCAATCCCCCAGTCTTTCTTCTGGCTCTCCCTAAGGGGGGAAGGATTGCCGGGGGCACCTCTTGTCAGAGGACCTTTTTTCTTAGAAGATCACCCCCGTTTTTGGGGGGGACCTCCTTCGGAGGAAGGTGAAGCCAGAAACCTGGATCGGGAATCCACCGTTTTGTTTTCCCCCTAAAATGGTGGCGCCCAGGTCCACCCCTTACTTCTCTCCCTTTCTAATCATGACAATCATTAATCAAGTGATTGTCTGATTCCCCTATCCCATCCCTTAGGTGTACCTTACCCAAAGTTCCCTTTTTATTCCAACGCAAGCCTTTCTTACTACTTTTGATCACTTTAAAATAATTACTTTCATTGAGTTATGTTTTATAGAAAGAAAGGTCATCCTCTTTAATTATTGTTTATAATACTGTGCCCACTTTGCAACCAAACAATCAAATCAGAGAAGCCACATCGCTGCTTGCTGCTCCAGCTCTGCAAGAACTTAAAACACCAGGAGCATTGCAACAGATCAAGCCATGAATCCTGCTTCTACCTCTAATCTGGAAGAATTTGTTTGGGACAATTTTATATGTTTTGTTTTAAGTTTTAAAGTGAAGAAAAATTTTAACCCATGTATTGTAATTAAGATTGAGTTATCCTTGTCTGTTGTTTTTCAATTTATGACCTTTTAATAATTTGTAATATTACTATATGACTTTTATATTTTATTAATTTGTTTAAACCTCAAAACTCTCTTTTTGAAAAAAGAAGTGAGATGTTGAGGCAGGGTTTTTCTCTTTAGTTTGTTTAAGGTCTGCATGTTACCCTTCTCCCCAGCACCCCCCCCCCCCCCCCCCTTCTCCCGTACCCATCTGCTGTCTTTCCTGGGCTTTTCCCTGCCTCTCCCCCTTCCGGGTTTCCCTCCGCCCATTCCCTACCCCCTCTTAGATTCGGGTATAAAATCTGTGTTTGCCCGTCCTGTGGGGTCTTGGGCCTTCTGGAATAAAACCACCCTGTTCACCCCCCCAAGCCCCATGTCGCATCTGTCCCTGCACCTGAACTAAAACAGCAGACCAAAAAGGGGGAATGGCTGACTCTTCCCCTCCTCTCCTGCCGCTGAATCTTGCCGCTGCTCAGGGGAGAAAAGCAGACAGGAACGCACCGCAACAAAAAACTCCTCAAATATAACAACAACTTTATACCATCAGTAATAAAATGAAACATTTAAGTCCTAGCTTTGAACCAGAAGTCAAAGAAAAAGCATGAAATGGGAAGGACTGCTATGACCACCCTTCAAAAAAGTGACATTAGTGCTCACTAACTTCTCTTGAATTTACAAGACTTTATTATACAAGATCACAAGCTGTTTCACCCAGCCATCTTTGCTGTCATCTTCATGTCAGTCCCTGGCTGGAAATTGCCCAGACCTTGCTTTCCTACAAGCTCACTGGGCCCAGCTGAGCTAAAACAACTTTGACCAATCTCAGTTTAATACAGCAGAATAATAGTTTAAATACTATTATCACTGCAGTCCAAGAAGCTTATGGATAAAGACTAACCATTTACAGTTCACCTGAGTGCTTGGATTTTTTTTCTTTTGTGTGTTAAGGAGAGATCCAAAAAGTGAAGTTATTTGGAATGCCTTTGCTCCATCTGAAAATAAACCTCTGCTCTCTCTGCAAATGAATCTGCATCTTCTCAGGTATTGAACTAAAAAAGCAGACAGAGTGCTAAGAATTAGATAAGACAGATTAAGTGCACATATGGAGAGTCAGATTTTAAGAGTGCTGGATTAAATGTAATTAAGTAGGAACCTGAAAATACTGTGGCTACTAACAGCTAAATTTTGTCTGATAAAAATCTTATGTGGCCCTAGGGTGTAATGTAAGCCAAAATTCTCTCCTCCCACCTCCATGCCACTGTTCATTAGGACAGTATAATTGAACTAAAACACATTTATTAACAATTAAAATAAAATAAAACCAAGCATTGTTTAGAGAACTGGAAAAATAATCTAGTACCATTCTTTATTATGAATACAACCACAAATGAGAAACCAAACTATGTTGGCAATTAAAATCCTTCAAACCTAGAATCAAATTCTTAAGAGTACTGTAAACCACAGGGAAAAAGAAAAAAAAAAACAAACCTTACAAACAGATGAAATAGAACTTAAAGGAATCTGACACTACAAATGATACTAACATGTTTTAAGAATAAATACAGATAGAACACATCTCTTGATCAAATTGCAAAAATATATGCCTTGAGAGACAAAGTTTAGTAAAGGGATAAAGAAGTTCCTGTGTTGCTTGTAACACATTACTGAAAAATTAACTCCAACTAACAATAATATGTGATTTGTTACATGAAATGTAAAACCTGCAGAAGGCTCACCAATGCTTCAAAGGACTGATAAATCAAGCTCTGAGATGCAGATGAAAAATATATGCAGTGTCCTAGCTTTTATTACCAGCACTTCTATACGTTATGCACGTAGTCATAAGAAACAACTCAAATGCACAGGTGGTGATCTACTTTTTGTCACAGACTAAGAAACAATGCAAAATGCCTTCAGATAGACCTATAAACAAGAAATAACATAAAAGTCAGTTTAGAAACCCTGTGTAGCTTAAAGAAACTGTCTATGTGTAGATAGAAGATGCACCTATTTGGATAATCATAACAGATACAGCAGTCTACCTCATTTAGGTACTATGAAGATGATGGGTGATCTGAGCATCTCAGCATAGAGCGCAAAAGATGAGAGTTGAAACTCACTGATGACCAAATTCTTAATCATCTATTCACTACAACAAGGACAAGATGTATTATGCTTATTTGGTGTTCAGAACCTGTCCAGGCCTTGTACTGCAGTGTAAAGAATACCTTAGTCTGAGGTCTGAGTTTTAGCACCTGTGGCAGCTTTTATCACTGTCAGAAAACTCAGCTAGTAGTGCCACTGGCCAACAGAAACTGGAGGGGCTGCCTCTGCCTCCTGCAGGGCTGGCCTGAGCCCATCAGTGCAGGTGTCGGAAGTATCTTCAACGCTGAAATCGGAGCCTCATCTCCAAGACTTCAGGAAAATGTGAGCCCAGACACCCATATGTTCTCTTTCTAGCCTGTTTCTAGAAGGTATTTATGAATAGAATCTCTTCTTTCTTCAGTTGAAGCCTACAGTTTCCCAGCCACAGAGTGGGCAGAGAACCAGCAGTGAGCTCCTCTCTCAGCTAAAAAGCAGTAAGCAACAGCTTGGGTCTACCTAAGAAATGCAGCTTCTATCTCAGCTAGGATTTCTCAGCCTCAGCTTGATTCTGTTCAAACTGGACTTTCTTGTGAATTACTGCTAAAGAGCTCCCAAGGTTACAGACTCTGCTTATGGTTCCACAGTCTTACATCTGGGGTTTCACAGTGATTTAGGGTCAAACCTGAGCACTGACATACCACAAAGTTTTCTCTCAGCAATGAGCCATCCCCAAAAGACCATTCCCTGTAGGCACAAATAGCTGTTGTACAGCAGTACAGTCCCTTTGGGAGAGAACACAGGCAATTACTCCACTAGCTCTTGGAGAGGGTCACATTACAGAGCCCACCTTAGAGAGTCCTGCTGCAGAATCCAGAATTTCTTTGAGCCTACTCCTAAGGAGATGATTATGGCACAAAAATATGTGCCTTTATACTGCAGGGAATATAGCATAAACCAATTTCAGAGGAAGGCAGGAGCTAGTGCATTTTATCTTAATTCCCAACAAAACACAATTTCTTTCCCATGGGTGTGGGGAAAGCAAAGAGTATGGAAGTAAAAAAAACCAAGAATTACAAGGAACCAGGGACTATAAACAGAAAACAATATACCCTGGGATAAGTTCTCCCTATATGACTATGTGTGGCAAGCACATTTCTCTCACTCTTAGGATTTTTCCTAGAGGTGCACAGAGAGAAATGGAAGAGAAAACAATTTCTATTTCTGCTCCTTGTTTTTCCTATGTGGAATGTGTTTGGAGAATTGTTTACCTGGAGTGAGTGCTTGATTGGATTCTGGTGAGCCTGATGGCCAATCCAATCCACCTGTGTCTGGACTATTGCAAGCAGGGTCACGAGTTAGATTAGAGTTAGAGTAGGAGAAAGTAGTATGTAGTTTTTAGTATCTTCCTTTTATATATTATATTAATGTATTTTATCATAATTATAATAAAGAAATAATTCAGCCTTCTGAACTGAGTCAGACATCATCACTTCTTCCCACTGGGTTCGCCTGCATACACAACAACTATGGGCATTGATAATTGTCTGCAATTCTGGGAACATCAATCTGGGAAACATGTTTTTTAACAGTTCACTCCATAGAAGTCACAAGAACTATGTAATTTAGAAGTTTTCACACTACGCTGTGTGGCACAAATAAGACAAATGAGAAACCACTTAATGTAATAGGAAAAAACATGTCAGCTCTTACTGAAGCCTGTCATTTGACTCCAATCAAGTTGCAGGATAATAAGATGAAGTAAAAACAGGAGCCTGAGGATGAGAAGTTCAGGATACCTGTGGCAGCCACAACTAAGGAAATCCTGCAGCTTGCTCTTTGCACACGTGTAACAACCACAGTTTTTTCTCTTGTCTGACCAAGGCAGAGAATTGTTATTTCCTTCTCTAAGTGCAATACCAAAGACTTCTGCCTCCCTTCTACTCCTGTTTACCTTCTTATTTCATTTATCTGCTGTGTGCTTCTTTGTTGGTTTTTACATCAAGTTTCTCTTCTCCTTCTTTCTACTATTGCCTCTCGCATCTCATTATTCATGTAGCTCCTGAGGTCAAAAAAGAAAAACAATTCCCATGTTAGAAAATTCCACATGATTTCAACCTTCATTCAGTTAAATTACTATCATCTTTCCCTCTCTCCACATTTCTTGGTCTTGATATAGGGGTATATCCTGTTGCATAGTATCCTATCCATGCCTAGCTCATTGCACACAGCTTTTCCAGGATGACCTCCCTTTTTGGGTTTTTTTCATTACTAATGACTTACCTTAGGTGACCTGTGAAGGCCCTGATTCATTCTCTTATTGTTCTCTGATTATTCAGCTGCTTTTCACCCTGTAGATACCTCTTTACCACTGATTTACAGCAAACTGTTATTATAGCTTACATCCATTACTGCAATGGTAGATATTTTATCATCTGACTCACTTTCCAGACTGTTCTGTGATGGTAATCTTCATTCTTCTATCTTCACTCTGTGGGTATTCCCTAGAACTCTTTTGTCACTTCCCCTCTCTTTTTCTCTTCAGCTTTAGCAACCAGCATAGTACGTTATCATTTGTCAGATGACAAACCATTGTATTACTCTTGTCATTTTTTTTCCTTGTATATATTTGATTTTATCTTAGCTTTTTTCTACCTTTTATTTCCATTGATGAAAAAAATGTCTACCATAATTCTATTTTCCTTAAATAATATATTTTCATAGCATATTTCCATTTGGCACAGAGAAACCTGACCTACCTCTGAACAAGACAGCTCAGAGAGAACAGTAAATGTTTTAATGCAGCTATATTGTTCCTGATACCCAGCTTAGTTTATTAAGGGCAAGCTACAAGCCTACAAACTGCTGAAATATATATATATATATATATATATATATATATATATATATATATGATGTAAATGTAAGCTGTAGATACTTTGTTCCAGGCTTCTCACATTCTTCATCTGGCTCATGTTTCATCACTGGTGACAGCAGTAGGTACCATATCTACCCAAACTGCTCCTATGGTGATTAATGTAGGGCAGTGGAACAGAAATTTACACTATTCCTGGATTAAACATTTCCCCCAGGCCTCAAACAAGTGATTTACTTGAGGGACCCTGTTGTGGTTCCTAACTTTTAGTGAGAGATTCACATGAGCTCGAATGTTGGTAAGTAAGGATGAGATTGTGAACAGTTTCAGCATCAGTCAGACTGCTGAGAAGATCCAGATGAGATACTGAGGTCATTCCTAACTTGAGCTTTCTCCAGTGAGAATTAATCCCTGTTCCATATGGTAGTTAAGAAGACCACATTTTTCAGGCTAGTTTCATGCTTTGTTACAATAATTTGCTGTTTGTAGAGCCTGGTATATCTTTAGCTATGCCATACTAGCAACACCAGTTTCCTTTCAGCTTTGCCTTGTTCTTTTTTTAACCATTGTCCAAAACATCTGTATAATCTTTTCAGTATAGTATTTTTGCCTTCCTGTTTACCTTGTTTACACTTTTCAGTCTGTTTGTAATGATTAATTATTCCCATGCCATTTGAAATTATTTCCCAAGGGCAAAAACTAGCTCAGAGAAACAGTGGGAGCTTCATCAGGAGCTTTTATTTAACTAATGCTAAAAGTAATTACTCAATTTTTTTGCTATTTATTTTTAAGAAAGTATTCATAATTCAGCTAATTCTTAAAACAAGATTAAATTGCCACAGATTATCTATTGTTATTTATGACAAAATGTCATATGCAGAAATATCAATTACACTTAGAAGTAATTTAATACATTTATTATATACATTATTCACATGTATACATGTACAATTGAATGTATACATGACAGCCAACAGAGCTAATGACTCTGAGTATTAATTACCAGGTTTAATCAATATAGATACAATTTTCATTGGCAGAAACTCAGAAACTGAAATTTGTGTGATTGTGGAATATACAGTGCATGTTGTTTTGCATAATGTTTTCAAGGAAGAAACAACATATTCTGAGATTCCTACATAATCCAGTTCTTTTGTGTATGAAATTTTCATTGCCACATGGATTGAAATTGTATTTTCTTACATTGCAAGGAGAAAAAGCAAAAGTAGTGGAACAAAAGCAAAATCTACATGGATAAAAAGATCATCATCATCCTTAAATATAGTTTTAGTATAAAAGAGAGGTCTGACAAAGAAAAGTTAATTCCAAAAGCACGCCTGTTTTTTCAGAATGCTGGGACTGAACTAAATCCAATACAGAGTTCTACCTTTCCTAACATTAACTTTGCCTTATAGCTGACCAGTAGATCTTTACAGAGTCAGCCAACCTTCTTCCCATTCTTCCTGTGCTGTTCTCTGTAAAATAGGGGTAATGCTAATTACTTATATAATAGAGCTAATAGGGATGCTGATGTGAATGCTTTGTGCTGACAATACTTTGACCCAAGCAATATATTAAATACTATAATCAGTACACCTGCTAATCTCTCCACTAAGAATTTTTCTGTGCTTTTTTCAGAAAGACAGATATCTATCAGGTCGTGTACATAATACATGCATCAGATGAAAGTTGCGGCAGGCTGCTAAAGTTTCCACTGACTGGAAAAGAAAAAAATATAACACACAAACCTACCCAGAGAACTATAGGCTGGTCAGTCAGCATAAGGCAAGATCACAGAGCAGATCCTCCTGGAAATTAAGGCACATGGAGATCAGGGATTGGTGACAGCCAACATGCCTTCACTAAGGGCAAGCCATGGCTGGCAAATTCTGTGACCCTCTACAGTGGGATTACAATACTGATGGATAAAGGGGAGTGACTGATATAATCTACCTGGATTTGTGCAGAGCATTCAATACTGTCAAACACAACATCCTTGGCTCTAAAATTGAGAAACAAGGATGTGACTGGTAGAGCAGTCAGTAAGGTGTTGTCTAGATCCTCATGCCCAGAAAATTCCTATCAATGACTTGATGTCTGGGTGGCAAGCAGTGCTGTCCCTCAGTATCCAGACTGAGACCAGTACTGTTTAAGGTCTTTGTCAGGGATATGGACAATGGGATTGAGAGCACCCTCAGCAAGTTTGTTGGTGACACTAAGCTAAGTGGTCTGGCTGATACTCCAGAGGGAAGGAATATGATCCAGAAGGACCTTGAGAGGCTTGAAAGGTGGTTCTGTTAAACCTCATGAAGTTCAACAAGGTCAAGTGTAAGGTCCCGCATCTGTGTCAGGACAATCCTAGGCTGGGCAAAGAGGGAATTCATAATGGCCCTGTGATGATGGACTTGGAAGAGCAGGTGAATGTGAAATTGAACATTAGCCAGAAATGTGCACTTACAGCCCAAAAATCCAATTTCATTCTGGGCTGAATTAAAAGCAGTGTGACCAGAACGTCGAGGGAGGTGATTCTGCTCCTCTACTCTGCTTTGGTAAGACCCCACCCAGAGTGCTGCATCCAGCTCTGAGATCCCTAGCATAGGAAAGACATGGACCTGTCTGAGCAAATCCAGAGAAAGGCTGGAGCATCTCTCCTATGAAGATAGGCTGAGAAATTTGGGCTGTTCAGCTAGAGAAGAGATGACTCCAGGGAGTCCTTATAAAACTTTTCAGTACCTAAAGGGGACCTAGAAGAAAAATGGGAAAGGACTTTTTATCAGGAAGTGTAATGACAGGACAAGGAGTAATGCTTTTAAGAGGGAGAAGGTAGATTTAGATTAGATATTAGGAAGAAATTCTTTACAGTGAGGGTGGTAGAGGCAATGGATGCATTTTCCAGAGAAGCTGTGGATGTCCCTGTTAGTGTTCAAGGCCAGGCTGAACTGTGTGCTGAAGAACCTGGTCTTGCTGTGTGTTGTCTGTTAAAGTATGTCTGCCCACAGCACTAGAAGTAGGTGACCATTGAAACTAGAGGGTCTTTAAGGTCCTTTCCAATCCAATCCATTTTATTATTCTATTCTATGTTTTTTATTACTCTAAGAGGTGAAAAATATGTGAACAACTTAGACACTATGTTTACAGAAAGTTATATACTGCAGGAGGGTTGTCAGTTTCCACAGAGACATGAAAATACTGTTTAGAAAGTTGAATAATTCAATTTTACTCTAGGCTGAAATACATAGACTTTTTTGTTAATGTTACAAAAGCATTATGAGAAAGTGTTTTGAATTAGTTTTTTTCTAAAGTGCTACAAGTCAAAGTCTGCTGGCCTGCAGCAGTTAGTCAAACACACTTGTCCCACTTATTAAGACCTGTAAGAAAGATGTAAAGTTGTGAAACATTAAAAAGAGTAGAATTCACTTCTCTTTTTTTCAGATTACAAATGGGAGGACACTTTCCCATATACAAAGAGAAACAGGTAACCTATTCAATGCCTCACATACCATAGGAATGTCATATGACACCCTCCCCCCTGCTCTAGTCTTGAAGTCAGCAACAAATGTATTCCTTACAGTGTGCAAGTAAGAGGAAAAAGACAACAAATCTTAGAACGCATCAAATTCTTAATTTGAAATTCTTTTTAAGAAACTTCAATCTATGTAGAGCTAACTGATTTATTTTAAATATTTCTTTTTTTCTTCATCCTCTAATTCTACTTTACTACTGCAATATATTCTTTACATGCATATAGGAAATACGGGAGAGGGAATCAACTAAAGAAATTATCTTTTTTCATTTTTAAGGTTTTAAGCAAATTTCACAAGAAAGTAAATATACCACAAAGTCTTTGTTAAGAACTAGCTAGATGGAAGCAGGCAAGTGCTAACTAGCTTTATGATATTTTCAGTATGCGGAAAAACAGTGAGGATGTAGATATTTACCACCATGGAAGGAATGAGTAGTTATTTTACATTCAGATATCTAGGAACAGTTAGACTCTATAATATGTAGTGGCAAAGACAGCTTCCTTAATTTAGTATATCTTTTCAAATCATATTATGTTCTGCACAGCAAATTCCCTTGACTCCTTCAAAAACTGTGCAGAAACTTTAATGAGCCAAGATATTCAGAGATCTGGTTAATTAAATTGAAAGGCCTAATTTTGAAGACCTATTATCTATTATTACCTATTATCCGTAAAAGGTGATACTATACAGATTTCATAAGTATAAAAATGGAGAATTGCAGGGATGATACACTGCTGTTATAAAGTCCTAATGTCAGAGAGATTTTTCATTGCTTTACCCAATAGCTGAATCATTTTCTCAGACTGAATGTTTCTGAAAGAATATGGCAAGTGAGCAATACCAAGCCAGGTATCAGGTCTTACAGTTGTGCCATTTGTCTCCTCATATATGATCATCATCAGAACAAGATAGGGAATGAATGCTGAACATTTGCATTGTTCAGTATACCTTGTGCTGATTTGGCTGCATATTTCAACTGCAATATATAGGGCTTGCTCATTACAGAGACTTTAGTCTTAAAAATATCCACGGGACTCTGAGCAAAATAGAAATCAAATAAGTTATTGAAGAGAATTGTGCAGGCAATAGACAAAGAGATAGCAATAAGAGCATGTCCACATAAAAACCTGAGAAAACATCACACTTCTTCACAACCTCTCTTACATTCTTTTATGTTTCCCCCCTCCTTAAACATATGCAATGTTTTTAATTCCAGCAGCCTAGTCATTCACAAAATAAAATTAATGGAATTCTGCTCTTTTCTGCAAAACAAATATGTAACAGTGCAGCATCCGGGACCTGTGTCCTGCCGTAGATGCCACAGAGGGTACGGTCTTGCCAGAGCCGGATAGCTAAAATGAGGCTTCCACTGAGATGGGATGACGCTCAGGCTGCTATGTTTCCTAGAGGGTTTTATTGAGGGAAAAGTGAAGTCGGAGGTGTAGGGAGATACCCTCTCTGGAAGGGAGCAGGCTCTGAGCACGCCATCCCGAGGGTGGGGTAAGGTATATAACAGAAACGGGATCAGAGGGTCAGGGTACAAACCAGCCAATATGGGGAGGGGTAGGGATGACCGACAGGGTGAGGACCGATGGGGATGGGGGGAAGGGGTAGCTTATACTAGGGAACCAATGAAGACATAAAAACCAAGGAATATTCCAGAGCAAAGGGATAGCTCAAACGATGATGGACATGAACAGGGATAAATGATGGGCATTGAGGGAGGCAGGAAAATTATACAGAATTGGTCTCCCAGGGCATCCCAGGTGGACTAACCCCAGGACCCCCTCCCACATAACAGAGTGTATTTTTCGCAGTCTCAGGTGAGAAAAGTTCCACTAAACAACAGAAGATTCAGTGATACTACATTCTGATACACAGCAGATAAGTGCCAGAGGTTATCTCACTGCTGTGTAAGCACTGCAAATATGTCTTCATAACTCCTTCTTTGAGTTGAGCCAATATTCACTGATCCACCTAATAAAAGTTAATTAGCATCTTTCATAGAATTATACAGAACCAAAACCTAACCCTAACCCTACTTCTAAACCTAAACCTAAACCTAAACCAAACCCTAAACCAAATCCTAACCCTAACCGTAGTCCTAACAGTAACCCTATTACAAATATCAAGTTGTAACACTGTTTATACTTGCCTTTTTAAACAAATTCTTCTTCTAGAGGAGGAGGTGGTTCAGTCCCTTTATCATCTTTGTGGCCTTTCACTGGACTCTTCAGTACGTCCATGTCTCCCTTGTTCTGGGGAGCCTAGAACTGGACACAGCACTCTACGTGTGGCCTCAGGAGTGCAGAGCAGAGGAAGAGGATGACCTCCTTTGACCTGCAGGTAGCACCCATCTCAATTCAGCTCAGTACACTCTTGGCTTCTCTTTCTGCAAGACTGCATTACTGCATGGTGGGCTTATTCATTACATTTAATTATTTTAATTCCTCAATATCTTTACTCCACTGAAAAATCATGACAAGTTGCAGACTAGTACACTTCTACTTATCAGCAAAAGCCTTTCTTAGAGTAGGCAGAGAACCTGAAGTGTCATGGGGACTGTCTGTGAGGTGGAGCTTCTATACAAGCTGCATGTACCACAAGGATATTCTGATGCACAATAATCTGAATGTCACAAACACCTTGGACCTACATCATGCTTAGCAATATTTTAGCTTGGATTAAAAATATAATGAGTTGGTACCTAATTTGTCTTTTACTTTATTTGTAAATGTTAGACTTTTAATATTTGTTAGATTTTTTGACATTTTAGAGTTGTTGACTTTTTGACATTTAATTGTCAAATCCCACTCCAAAATAATTAGTTCTGACAAATTTTAGTTTGCTCATTAATCTTAGCTGAAGAATTTCTGCCATGTAAATAAAGAAAGAGGTTTATTTTTTGTAGAATTTTCAGTGGTGTATTACAGATAACCTTTATAAAATCATTGTGGCCATTTAGGAATATTGAGGACATTATTCATTCTGAAATATAGTTTAATAAGAAATTGCTACTTAATGGAAGCTTAAATGCTCTTTGTTAACCTATTTTGATCACTCAGAAATAAATGACCTTTCATGAAACATCTCTGATGTAGTATTCCATGGTCTGTTGTTATATCCAATGGTTTAGAGTCTAATGGAATGTAGTTCTAAAAATTTTAGGTTGAAAATCTCAGGTAATCCCTACAAAAGAGGTGATGCAGAGGTTTTAAGTGCCTAGATCTATAATCCCCCTGTGAGAGGAATATATTTCTAGCTGAAATTTCCACTAGTGTTATTAGGAAAAAAATATGAAGGTGTAATTTTACTATTGTATAAACATTTATTAAGACACCCACTGCAGTTTGGAATGTCTAAAAAAAAGAAAAAAAAATCCATTTTCTAAAGCAGCTAAATAAAGACAATACAAAAAATCTGAGTTCAGTTATTACCTGGAAGAAATAACTTTATCATTCTATTCAGTGGTATTTCATTGATTCAGACTTTCTGGACACCACTTTCCATAGCAAACAGAAAACTTGCAATAGAGATAACCAGAGGTTTGAGACCTTCTGGAGACCTTTGCACACAAGATATGCCTCTTGGTACAATGGTGGAAGTACTTATATTAAATAATTTAATTTTAAATTAATTTAATCTTTATTATACTGGATTGAATGGGTAAAGACACTACTGAAGCATTCTACAGCAACAGGAAAAAAAGAATAGCCGTTGAATATATTCTTAGGATTGCTTTATTTTAAGTTCTGGGCTGTAAACATGGTGAAGAACATTCAGGAAAAGCTGTGTGAGGAGCAGCTGAAGTCACTTGGTGTGTTCAGCCTGGATGAGACTGAGAGGACACCACAACAGAGTCTTCCCCTTGTGAGGGGAAGACAGGTGCTGATCTCTTCTCTGTGGTGACCAATGACAGGACCCAAGGAAATGGTATGAAGCTGTGTCAAAGGAGATTTAGGTGGGATATCAGAATAAAGTTTTCACCCAGAGGGTGGCTAGACATTGGAACAGGATCTCCAGAGAAGTGGTCACAGCACCAAGCCTGACAGAGTTCAAGAAGTGTTTGGACAACACTATCAGACACATTATGTGATGCTTGGGGTGTTATGTGCAGGGCCAGGAGTTGGACTCAATGAGCCTCATGGGTCCCTTCCAAATCAGAATATTCTATGATCTATGAAAATGAAAAATAATTGAATTTATCTTTGATGGATTTGAATTATGAGACTTTATGTACTAAAGCTAAAAAAATAGCAAAGTGTTTATGATAAAGATTGGTTCCAATGATAAAGTTCAAATGGTTACTGCAGACTTCTTGAAAGTCTGTGGATTTAAGCATTTTTTTGTCTGATAGCAACTCTATGAACCATTTTGTGCAGCATTTTCCTTTAATCAAGTGGCAGGTTTGTTACTAAAATTTCTGCTGTTTTGCAAATAGATACATGACAAGAGTTAATTTATTAAATAGTTTGATTGTGTAACACAGTTTCATGGTTAAAATCCAGTAACACTACTAGGACAATAGAAAGTTTTGGCATAAAAACTTTATTCTTGTTTAGTACCACTAGCAGTGGAGGCAACAATAGTGAAAAAGATAATGTGTAGGACCTTAGTCCCTACACAAAGTCATCCTGTGTGACACAACACAGCTGTCTGTTTCAGAGTCTTTGAGAGAGCAGACCCCTTTTGTAGATGCCCTGGAGGGGAATTATGCATAATGCTATTTTTTATTTAGCAATAAAAGAGTTTACCTTAGTCCTGACAAGGCCAATTATATTTTTTGTGATTTGACATTTATTTACCACATTTTCCCTTTTATTTAGACTAAGAATCATCTGACTCAACAGTTCTTTATAGATTAAGATCTCATTCTGTAAATTTATATACAACTTAATAAAATAAGCTGTGGTCCTTATTGAGACTTTAGTTTATCCTATAAAACTGAAGCTAGCATATGGCTTCATCAGATAAGAGAGATATCTGTGTTTTGAAACTATCTCATCCACAAGTAACGAAGTTACTTAACCTGCTTTCCTGTAGCTCCTTATTTGCCTAAACAACAGGACAGAGAAGACAAATCGCATTCCCTTAGGGCTTGCCAACATGGCCAGAAAACATCCTTCCTTTCCAGACAGAATATCTCGGACAAAGCAGAACCTCTATTTGCCACAAGAAATCCATCCTGAACAAACGTTTACATATTTAGCTTTTAAAGTAGTGCAAGCAAAGGGGCTAGCTGTGACTTAAGAGCTTTATCTCCAGTAGAGAATGACATCAGTGAAAGCAATATTACTGTACAGGCAGCTTCAAGTTTCACTTCTGCACCAAAGGGTTAATATCTTTTTTTTTTTTTGCTATTGCTGAAATTTTGTACAATAACTCAAGAAAATAATCCATAAATAAATTGAAAAGGAATTGTTAGCAGTGCACAGTTCATAGACTGTTTAGAATGGTTTATTTTTATGACAGTTACATACTGCACATTACCTAGGAGGACACCTGCAGAGGTCAGTCACAGTAGATGCTAGACATAAAAATGGATCAGTATGCACAGTTCTTACACAGGAACAAAAAGATAAAAAATGGGAATTTAGGAAGCCTTGAAGTTCAGACTGAAATAGACTGAGGCTTTGTTTGGAATCACTGATATAGAATATCATAAAACTGTAACAATTTAATTTATAATGCTCTCCTCCATATTATAGAGAATGGGGATCACTAGAACCATGTGACTGCAACAATGAGCTGCCTGGTCTGTCTTATGGTTATCAACCATCCGAACAACAAAATGAAGATGGGCATTAGACATTCTGTGGCACAATTGATTTCTGCTTTTACCTGATGGAAGATTCAAACAGCACTGATCTCACAGAAAGCAAGGCTAGGATATATTAAGTACTAAATTGTTTTGGCAAAGGAAACTTTCCAGACATGATAGGTTTTTGCTATTGTAGGTAAAAACCCCAAGTCTATCTTGTAGCTGTGGCTATGCATTCTCAAGC
Organism: Chloebia gouldiae; assembly: GCA_003676055.1. Taxonomy (NCBI): domain Eukaryota; kingdom Metazoa; phylum Chordata; class Aves; order Passeriformes; family Passeridae; genus Chloebia; species Chloebia gouldiae. The sequence continues at coordinate 18,952,418 of QUSF01000013.1, forward strand.
ACACAGTCCAGTGTGAGATGGGAGATAAAAAGTTTCATAATCTTATGGTGATTTCAGTTGCATAGCATTCTTGAGAACTATTGTTTTATTTTCTTATCCTCCAAGACAACAGTATATTCCCTGCACGTAGACAAAACAGCACTTTGGTCCTAGATACATGTCCCTTTTTCTGGGGTCTAACACCATGCTTTCTCCTGCTTTTAGTAACTACTGCATCATTGACTGAGTTGTTGTAGACACTGTCTGGGGATGGGAGACAAAATGGAACTATATACGCTTTCTGTATATAGAATGGTTTATTTTTAATGATACCTACATCATGCATATAAGAGGCTAGATCAGAGATAAAAATGGATCATTAATTTACAGATTTTTATTTTATAGACACTGGAAGTTGTACTGCCTTGTTCTGACTCTTGTCATAACCTGGTTTACAGCTGGAGAATATTAGATCAGTTTCTGTCAGAACACCATATGGATTCCTAGTAATCATTGCCTTCCTGAGTTTTGTATAGCTTGTTGACCAGCTATAATAAACTAAAATACATCCTTTCCTTTTATTTTCTGAAATAGCCCTCCTTTCTACTTCTTGAAATATTCCTACACATTAGAAATGGAAAGATGTTACAAAGTGTACATTGAAATAATTAGAAATGTTCATAAATTTATCAAAGTATAATTATGACTGAAAAATGCTGTAATATTTTCATATACTTGTCTTGCACTAAAACAGTGCTTTTACGGAATGCACCCATGAACATGAATGATGGTGATTTGACTAGAAGAAGTTTTTTTTTTGGTCACAGAATATCTAACTTTTAAGTAATGCATATATAGTTTTCCTTTTCAATATAGAATGCTCTGAGGAAAAACAAAATCCAGAAAACAAAACAAAACAAAAAAACAAACAAAAAAATACAACCAAACAAACAAAAAAACCCCAACTCCAGCAAACAAAAAAACCCAACCAAAATAAGTCTTATTTTCCCCTTTTATTTTGTGGACAAATAGACACATGCTTTTTAAATCATTACATTTTCTATATGCTGGATGCACATAGACATCCTTGGTTCATTTCACACAACTTGCACAGGCAAGGCAGTCAGAACCAAATCTTTGAATATAGAGATGCAAGCAACAGGGCAGTACATACATGTCTTCAAAGATTCTGCTCCTGAGTTAACCAGTGCCCCAGAGGTGGCAACAGTGTCATCTAAAACATCCATAGCACAAGCTATTCAGCCAGCTGGCAGACAGCCCTCCTAGCACTATTATCCTTAAATACCACCTTATATACTCTGCCAAGAGCAAGACTGAAGCCAAGAGCAGGTGTTAAACAGCTGATTTAGCTAAACTCTCCATCTCAGAGTACCTGTGCTGAAACTACTAAATGTTTTTGATCATCTTTTCTACACCACTCTGAAATTTAGGAGACATGAGAGTGTACTGAAAATTAAACAAAGGGAAGGTCTCAAATATAAGCACTTCTGTTTCTGACAAGTATTTAGACCTAATAGTTCCTTTCGCAAGAACTCAGACAAGTGTTGAAAGCTATTTACATATTCATTCAAAATCTTATGCACTAAAAGAAAATACTATTTATTCCATTAGTTTAAGTTGTCAGAAGAACATCCAGAGGAGAACAAGAACTCTTTTCACTGCCTCCATCTGGCAACATGTACCTGCTCAGTCTGAGACAAAAGAAAAATTTGGGAGACCACTACCCAAATTCGTAACAACTCTCAGGGGCTGAGGAGTGCAGCCACATCTGTTCTGCTCATCTCCTTGGAATCTTGTCCCTGTACTGCTGCTGAAACAGCAGGGAGGTGCTACAGAAATCACATGTGCCTGAGCAGAGAAGGACAAGAGATGAAGAGATGAAAATGAGGAGAGGGAGAGCAGCAGGACTTATAATGGAGAAGGACTGAGACCCTAAAGAAGTCAACATGGTTTTGTGAAACTGAATTGAATCAAAAGCCTCGTGCCACCCCAGCTTTGGCCAAACCTTATGAGGCAGAAAATTATCCCCCAGAGCAATCACCACATGTTGCTTTTGACATCTCAGCTGCACAAGCCTTCCAGTGCTAAAGATGGGGATGAGGTTCCCTCTTGCTTCATTCGTGAAGTTTCTTCACCTGGCATTCTTCCTTGTATAAACTTGAAATCACTAAATTAGATTATTCCTTTTATTTTGCTTATTATCATTATTATCATTTGCCTCCTTAATTAGTGTTCCTGTGCTGAAATGGATGGTGGCATTACTGAATAAATCAGCAAAAAAATACCTCCCTGCTTCACAGCTGCATTTAGATCACATTTCTGAATTTATGAGTGCTGCGTCTTGCCCTCAAATCCCCGACCAGTTGGGCGAGTCGGGCAGAGAGAAGGAGCTTCTCCTCGTATCCGGGGGGGCTTTGAGAAGCTCCCTTGGAGTCCCAAGTCGAGCTAGTCCCACAAGCAAAGAAAGAAGGCGCTCTTCGTCTCAGGAATAATTCCAAAGTTTAATGAAAGCCTATAGAGATTCCAGGACACATCTATCCTCAAAGGACATCCACAGACAGAGAGCTTTTCCCTGCTGGAGCAGCCAGATATAGGGGGGTGGGAAAACCCGGGTAGCCAATGGGGGAAGGACATGGGGGTGGCTCTCTGGGGCAAGGGCTCAGAGTGACCACTGGGGAAGGGGGTAGGGGAGGAGCCCTGAGCCAGGGTCCATTTACCTGGTGACCCTGACAGAAGGCTCTGGACAAAGGGGAAGGGTCACAAGGTGATGGACACATCACCTGGGAGAAGACAGGGGGATGGGTCAGGCATTTTGGGGCTTGATGGACATACAGGTACTGATGGGAAACCTGGGATGAACCAAATGGATACAGAGAGGGGGATATGGAGGGACAAACCATTATGAGGGGATATACAGTATAACACAATTCCACAATGAGAATGGGTGACTTGTAGAACTATAGAGAAAAGTTTAATTGTTTTCAAATTTGAAAATAATAGGAACTTGAATCATCCCTCCCTAAATTGACTTTTTGCCACTTTTTTTTTTCCTAACAAATATGCCAAGTTTTTCAGTGCTGTTTTTTTTTACAGCATTTAATTTGTTACAAAATATTAAAATTTAATTAAGTCACCATAAGATTTGTCAGTAAAAAAAAAGTCTTGCTCCAGAATTAAAGCTGTGGTGTTTGACTTGATTCTTAAATATGCAGTTGCACATCTTTTTTTGTATTACCAAAATAAGTATGCATGCAGAATATCATATGTTGCTAAGCAGAGCACATTGTAATGGAAGCCTACCTCATCTATCAAGATAATCAAAATTTCAGAGGTTTCTTCCTTAAAAATTATATGTTGCATGAGGTATTGTTCAAAAAAACATGCCATTAACTGTGTAGTGGCATGATTGAATAAGTGTCTCCCTAGCTCTGATGAAGAACTCTGTATTCCTCTCACAAGTCATGCAGCTAGTGGATGGGACCTGTAGGGAAAGATTTTTTTTTTTACGCTCTTCTATACCTTCAAGTTACCTTGGGAGGCAGGAGAATCATGCTGCATGGTTGGGACAAATAAAATAAAGAGTATTCACGGGAAAAATGTTCTCAGCAGGCAGGGGCTGGAAATGTAAATCACTGCTCCAACTGCAGGAGGATAGTACACAAGCAGGACACAAAGCCAATGAAAAGAGGAAACAATAGTATGTTTGAATTGGCTAGAGTTTTGCTGAAGAGAAGGCTCTTATCTTCCGCTTGTTCTCTCATTTCTGAGGCTGATGTAGGAAATCTGTCCTTGGGTGAAAAGAGAACTCCCTTTGCTCTCAAAGAAACAAACCCTGACCAAGTCTGTCTAATCAAGGTGTATGGAAAATACTGAAACTTGATTTAATTCCAATTGCAAGCTCTGTTTGTGAGATTTCCTTGTTTACAAACCACATTTGAGAGATTTAAATGCTTAAATATCACTATCTTCCTTGCTCTTGCTTTCCATATGCTCCAAGAACAATATAGAGATGTTTTTATTACTACACTCTTAATTTACTTAATGCAATTACTAAGTGTTCCTTAGAACTCCAGTGTGTTTTCATTTAGGACTGCTGTGACAAAGTCAAGGCAAGAATGATTTTATAGAGGCAATCTGATATACTAAGTTCAAGATTCACAAATGGAGAGAGGAATATTGCAAACAGCTCTAACCACTCCATAGCATAAGCAGGCTGTCTACTCAACAGCACCTCCTTAGAACAGATGTTCCTTGTGCACAATTCACAGAGGTCAGGTTTTTTTTCATTACAAATTTTCAAGGACAAGGAGGGATCCTGGCTGCAGACCAAGCTGTAAGCACTCCAACTGCTTATCAACTCTGTTTGATGTGTTTTCTTTCATGTTGCAAAACCCACTAGCCTCCAACACACACCCAGTATTTACATGGCTATACTGTACAACATTCCAAACACTTATGATGTTTACATGAATGGGGCACCCTCCAACAACCAAATATGTGAGACCCCTCTTGTGCTCCCTCCAACTCTCCTGGATATTTCCTTACCACTTCTGAATTTCAGTGTCATTGATTCTTTCTCAGTAGAGTCTGTGCTCCACTAAAACGAATATCCATGCTTTCTTTGTGGCTGAGCCTAAGGTAGCTGATTGTCCCATTCTGTGTATTTAAATCCATTGTGTGATCAAAGTATTTCTGAGAGTTTTCTATGTATTGCTCCTTTCTCTTTTTCTCTCTCTCCTGTGCTTCGCAATCCTTTCTGTTTTGCCTTCATTCTTTCCTCATTTATCTTCAGGTTCTCATCCAAACTTCACACTGGATCATCTGCTTTCCTGGTTATTTTGATTTTGTTTCATTTTCAAAGTTCATTGATGTTTATCCTGTTCTTACACAACTCTTGATCCTGCTCCATCACAACAGGAGAATAAACACCTGACAGTACACAAAAAAAAAAAGGTAAAGGATTTATCTAGACAGAAAGTCCATTTCTCTGTCTCTCTTTCCTTTTCTGTGACTCTTGAAAAATTCCTCCTCTTAATGGCAACACAAAACCTCTGTGAAATTGTTGCAATATATATCAAGGTCAAAGTAACTGATTTCAGGAAACAGCTGTAAAATTAGCTCTTGTGTTTCCTAATGTAACATCTATTAATAGACCTAATTATTTTTGTATACAAATGTGTTCATAAATCAAGCAAATTACACTTATTAAAGCACTTTCATATAAGGAAGCTATTATCAAAATACTATTTTCATATTTCTGCTTTTTGTAACTCCGGTTATTTATATTTTCTTCTTAAATTGAAGAATTTCTAATGCTATAATGAATAAATTATTCAAATTGTTTGGCCAAACTCTGAGTGCTTGGTTATTTTTTAACAAATCTTGACATCCCAGCTACTGAAGGTTATACTAAATACAAAACATGAGAGCACAACCAAATAGATTGTTCTCAAAGTGTTTGCCCTCTACAGGATATCATTACTGACCCAGTATAAACATACACTGTATGTGTCTTGACAGAAAATACATTTAAACTGTCCTGTTTATATGCTTTGATTTTGAGAACAAAAGTGTCCATGTAAATTCTTGTGTTTATTTAACATACTTACATGCTAAACAGCCACACTGGTACATACAGAGTGAGGCAGAAAAAAAGAAAACAAGAACTATCTAAATAAAGATGCTTTGTTTTTGAACCTGCATCCTTTTCTCTGTGGTCACAGTCTTCATAAAGCAAAACACATAACCTGAGGACTTTACCTTTAGTCCAGTGCTGTACACCACGAGCTGCTTTGAACCATAAGGAGGCAAATGCTAAACCTCTGTACCTTTCTTAATCCCTGTAAAAATCTATAGAAGAGAAGGAAAATACATGAAGGGAATTGACCTTTTACAATGACAAGTCATCCATAAATGCTGACGTGGAAATCAATGCTTCACATTTCAGTGAAAAAGCACTTGTGGCTGCAATGCTTGAGATTGCATAGGAGCTAAATATTGATTCTAAACCACAAAAGCTGTCATTCTCTTTTCCTACACACTTCCCTAAGACAAGGAAAATCCATTATGGCTTCAGTTGCCTTTTCTCCCACCACTGAAAATTCAGATTTTCAATCATCTGCTACCTACACAAATGAGAGTGGGAGATTTTCAGGAATTGCACACCAAGTAGTTGCTACAGTTTATGATAGCTTATTTCTCTGTGAAATAACAATTGTTGACAGTGTCTATTAGCTAAACTCTTAATGTTCTGGATTTTTTGAGCAAAGACTGACAGGTTTTAAAGATTAGTTACACTTTTGTCTTCCTGGTGGGGATTACTATTATTACCTTCCCTGGTAGGTGAACTCACCTAATACTAGCCTTCACTCTAGTGAAACATCTGTGGCATGGTGTTATTGTAATGACTCTGAGCAGCAAGAAATTCAGTAGATGACACATTTTCTCTCCTGCAAGATATGTGTGGTTTAATGGGAACAGATAATTCAGAATGAATCCACAATATTACAAGAGAGTTCAAAACCAGTGGTGCTAAGCTAATATAAATTCATCATCATTCTATTCAAGTGGGTTTTTTTGTATTTTCAATTCATTATTTGTTTTCTGTATTACTGGAGCTTTGAATAAAGAATGCTTACAATGATATTTCATGCTCTAGGTCTGAGTCTAATGTGGCTTGCACAATATGCATATACATTTACGTATACTTATGTACTTTAAGAGTAGTGTGAAATCAAAAAGCAAAAATAAGTGAAAGACTTCATCTAAAGACACTGCAAAATCAGGAGTTTTGCAGTTTTTCTGTCTGATATGTATTTCTCATTTAGAACCTACCCATGCAAAGTGATCCTTATTTGCCCTCCAAAATTAATGGTAACCCCAAATTAACTGTGTCCTTGCTATACACTATGAAAATTATTTTCACTTACTTTACTGTATTTTTTTATCATTTCTTAATTTATAAGATGCTAAAGTATAGATGAAAATTTCAGGCATCACACATCTGGCCTATGTGGCATGAGAAGTGACTGAGAAGTCATATCACTGTCAGAACTGTACTAAGACAGGCAACTAAAGCCACGTTCAAAGTAAATGGCTTTCCAAGTCAGAGTTCAAACAAAACAAAAAGTAAGGGTTCCTGGATAGTAGCACTGCTTCTACTGATGTCTCTGCTGTACTATTTGACCTCAAAAAAGTAGCATGAGATTTCCCAGATATAGATCATGGCTTAGTGACAGATCATACAGTCATTCATTATCTGGCAATGTAACCTGGAAGCGTTGAGCTGAAGAGAAGCAGACACTGTCAAAATTTTCAGGAAGGAAAATACAAAAATTGCTTCCTTTGCAGATGAGGTTTGGAGAATAAAAAGATGTTAGCAGGGAAGTTAACACTGAACTGTTCTTCTGCCAGGCCCTGACTGCAACCCACTGCTGTCAATGTACTTCAGGAACTTTTGTGCTCTAATAAAGATCAGACGTTCAAAATTGAGTTTAAAAGTTGCTGGCAGACAGTTTTCTCCCCAGTGCTGTCAAACAGTAATGAAAATCTTCCCTCAAATTGGAAAAATAGTGTTTTTTTGGTTGAAAGTCCTTTTGGTCCATGTAAAGGACCTCTTCCTTTAAGACCTCTGTCACAGCCAATGTCTCACATTACACACTTTCACCTATCCTACTTCCAGCATGAAATTAATAATGTAGTATCCTATAATAATTAAAGAAGCTAAGAAATCTGCCTCAGGATCTTCAAGTTTACTGTAGAAAAAATCCAGACTTCTTGTTTTGTTTAAAGTAAATGGCATACACTGCAGATGCCTCTTAAAAAATAAATATTGTTTTGCTGTAATATTCCAGATTTTTGGAAAAAATTGAAGATTTCACTGTGTTATTTATCTAGTTATACATAAAATCATAGGATCATAGAATGGCCTGGGTTGGAAGTTAGCTAAAAGATCATCTAGTTCCAATCCCCCTGCCAATTGCAGGGACAACTTTCACTAAACCAGGTTGCTCCGAGCTCCATCCAGCTCAGCCTTGACCACCAAGGGTGCATCCACAGTTTCTCTGGGCAACCTGTTCCAGTGCCTCACCACCCTCTTAGTAAAGAATTTCTACCTAATACGTAATCCAAACCTACTCTCTGTCAATTAAGAGCCATTCCCTCTTGTCCTGCCACTACATGCTCTTCTAAAAGTAGATCTTTCTTGTAGATTCCCTTCAAGTAGTGGATAGTTGGTGTTGGGGATCCAGATCTGGATGCAGCACTGCAGGTGGGATCTCACCAGAGCAGAATAGGTGCATCACCACCCTTGCTCTGCTGCCCACACTGCTTTTGATGCAGCCCAGGATGTGATTGGTCTTCTGGGCTATAAGTGCATATTACTAGCTCATATTCCATTTTTCATCTGCCAGCAACCCTAAATGCTTCTTGGCAGGGCTGCTCTTGCAGCTTTCTGCGCATCCTCCAGACTGTACTTATAGCAGGGGATGACCCAACCCAGGTGAAACACCTTGCACTTGCACCTTACAAAGCCTCATGCAATTCCAATGGGCCCATTTCTCAAACTTGTCCAGGCCCCTCAGGATGGCATTGCATCCTTCAGGTCTGGCAATCACACCACTCAGCTTGGTGTAATCTTCAAACTTGCAGAAGGTGCATTCAATTCCTTCATCTATACCATTAATGAAGATATTAAATAAGACTGGTTCTAATTTGGATCACAGAGGGATACCACCTGTCACTGATGTCCATTGGGACTCTAGGTCATTGACCATTACCCTTTGGATTACCCATTACCAGTTTCTTATCCATCTTGCAGTCCACTCATCAAATCTGTCTCTCTCCAATTTAGAGAGAAGGTTATTGTAGAAAACTGTGTCAAAGGCTTTACAGAATTCTAGATAATAAAATCCACAACCCTCCCTTTGCCCACTGCATCACAGAAGGCCACTAGGTTTGAGTTTCTTCTGCATTGTAATTAACTATAATATTACATAGGCAGTTTCAATGGAGGACCTTAGGTCAGTTTGGAAATGTTAGGAGGAGATACAAGTTATGAATTTAATATCTGTAAAAAGGTAATTTATACTGCTGCTTCACATCCCTCACCATAGCTGCATTTTGGCCACATCTTCCCACTTGTCCAGCTGTTGCTCTTTTCAGTTCTTCTCTGCACAGCTGAAACTGGGTGGAAGATTGGTCATTGCAGCTGAGGTCAACTCAGCATACCATACAAAATCCAGCCATGTTTACCTTGAGTGAGGGGTTTTTAATCCAGCTTCATCTTGTGTACAGATAGGGAACAATCTGCTCCCAGTTACTTTATCATGATATTTCATTAATATCAACTGTAGAGATAAACATCTGTCCAGCCTTGCTAGAAATCACAGGTCTGTAAAGACTGCTATTTGTGCTTCAGGATTGCTATAGCTCAACATTAGTAAGAGACATTGCCTGCCCTCTGCAGGCAAATATTTCAAGAGGAAGGAGCTATTCATCTTTGCAACTAAAATGTTAACTTCCTTTGTCCTAAGAGTAATTTCATGTTCTCTTTCTACTAGCTTCTGCTTTGTCTCCTCAAAGCATCTGTCTCCATGTTTCCTATTCCCTTAGAAATGAGTTGTCATTGAAAGTGCATATACAACAATTCCATGAAGAGCAAAGTAAAATAAGGTATCTTTCTCACCAGTCACTGTTAAAATTAAAATAAGTCAAAACTCAGGTAGCATAAAAATCAAGCAATTTATTATTGTTCCCTTTCATTCATTAATCTCCTAATCTCTAAATGGTGGTGGTATGGTCAAATTGTTTTCTAAATTCATAGTGACCTAACTGAAATTTCACAAATGATCACTTTGATCCATTATATTGGATATCAATTCAATATCTCACTCAAGGAGAATGTTTTTAAGTGTGATATTGCCACTTCCATTGAGCATGAAGGAGTGGATATTCTAGCATCAGTATCAAGTAAATGATTTAGCAGAACACAGATACTATAGATAGTTGTTTTGTTCTTAACTTACAGCAACTTAAGGTAAAAGAGAGTCCACTTTAAGCTTATCTTTAAAGTTTTATTAGTTATTTCACTGCTCTACTTAAAAAAAAAAATTAAAAGTTGAGCAACCTCATGCTTAGTTTTGTTTCCAGTGAGACTAAAACACATCTTTCAATCCAAACAGAAGTAAAGCCAAATTGATTATTATACTGATTTCCTTTAGAAGCAAAGAAAGCTGTATTAAATTTATATCCTTACAAATGAAATGGAAGATCAGGAATTTTTATTGAGTTTTTTATTACACAAATGTGATTAAGCACTAAACGTTTCGCAAAACAATGATTATGTGAAAAAATAAGTGGCCATTTTTAATTACATACTAGAGTTTTTTTCTGATTTAAATGTTTTTGTCATGCTAACAAAGAGCAGAAGCAGTGCTGTGAGTTACATGAACAATCAACATAATATGGAACAGCTGGAGTGATTTAAATGTGTCTGGAAAGTGTTTGTCTTGACTATTGATCAAATATAGCAAACAAATAGAACAGTTTAGAAGTAGTTAACCGGCTATTAAGCAAAAACTGCAGCTGGACATACATTCCAGATCAAGCTGAGCTGCACAGTATACAACTTGTTCAGAAAAAGATACTCTCTCACATCAAGGCTGGCAGACAGTCTTGAAAGAGCTCTAACTTGTATCCCACTGGGTTACTGAAGATTACTGGAGTGTTTCAGCCAAGTGTTCTCCCCTGATGCTACTAATTTAAAAGAGGTTAGGAACAGGAATATATATACAGTTCAATCTATTCACCATTGAGTGCTAAGCAAATTCCTTTTATGCACAGCTGATTTGGCTTTTTGGTAAACAAGTGAAACATATATTCTGAAATTTTCAATCAGCTCTGCTTACTGGCATCAAAAGGAGGAGCATTCTGTTCTTATTGTGCTTTCTTGCCTACAGTGTGCGTATATATATATATTCTTGCCTACAGTGTGTGTATATATATATATATATAAGATTTTCTCATGGTATATGTATATTTTTAACTTCTGTGATTTTCAGAAACTAGGAATCAAGTACTGTTCCCTTATTTTATTTAACACAAAAAAAATTGTTCATTTCATAAAGCTCTGAAAATTAATCAAGAAAGTAAGTCCAACATTACTGTTGGAGTCTTCCTCTTATCTAAAGGGTTTCACTAAACTGGTTCAAAATTAAAAGTCTTGGATGATGCTCTATTGATCAACCTAATTTACTAAAGTGTTTTTCAATTTTAAATGCATTTCCAAGTATTGTGCAGAGAAAATTGCTTCATCTCTTTAGTTGTAACACACTTTTTTTTTTTTTTTTTTTTTGTGCTGTAGTGTGCAGTAGCTACTAGGATCCTTCAATTCCAAGTTGGAGAGACATCATTCCTAGCTGTAACAGGACCACAATTTTTGCTTTCTGAAAGCCTGGTGGGAAGACTGCTTTCTTGGGGACCACAAAGTCTCATACCAGCCTTATCTCCCAGCTAGCACAGTCACAAAGAAACAAGACAGCATTGTTTCTCAGGTCTAACTTCCCACATGCATGTTCAAAAAGACAAAAAGCCCATTAAAGAAGTCAGTGCAAAAATGGTCTGCTCCTTGATTTCAGATCTCAGCCTGCTGCATTCAGTAAGGTGAACATCAGAGAGACTTTGGCTTTTCTTTCGATATCTCTGTAAGTCAAGTTGCCCATAGGAAGGATCCCCATCAAATTAAGAATCAGAATATGTAGGTATTTTTTATATGTATGTTTTAAGAATCAGAATATGAAGGTATTTTTTAAGAACTACTCCTTCTTGTAAATGGGTGTAAATCAGCGTCAGATGCCTTCTTCTCATGCTTGTCCATCTCCAGAAATACTTATGGGCTTCTCAGAAGCAGAAAGCTGCCTCTTCACCTGTGCTGTTAAATATTAGGAATGTCTTTTCTAAAGTGTATCTCCGAATAGTGCAATTATTTTTGTTTAGTCTGAATAACAAGCCACTTATATTTATCTCTCTTTCCCTCCAAGGAGAAAGCAGTACAAAAAAGGAAAATAAGTTCACTCACTCAGAGGTTTTTTTTTCCCATGATGTTACTTTCTTCTTTCTTGCTGTCAGAGACTGTCTAAACTGTCATTTCAGAGGTGCTTTGGAGTCACAACAAATACCAAATAAACACTAAAGTTTATGAAACAAGCAAAAAAACCTTTTTTATTACCTCATCTTCACTGGTGTTACTAGTCATTATCACATATTATGAGAACATATTAGAAAAATAACATTTTACTGCACTGTTCCTTTCCCACTGGCCTCTACTGTCACCATGTTTAACTGTATAAAATAAATACTGAAGCCTACCAATACCTGAGCTGTCCATTCAGTGAATGGACAGCTTGTTGGGAGTGGTGAACTTGTTTTTGACCTCCATCTATTTACCTTTTTAGTGTAAGGTGGGCACTTTGCAGACATTACCATAACAGAAAGAATAAGCAATCCTGACAGCAGAAATTGCTGGTGCAGGGTTGAGCCTGTTGAGCCAGTGTAGGCTGGTGCTTAGGAATTAATTCCCAAGAATAGATATATCAACAAAATCTAAGCACTTAAATAAACAGGAGATGTAAAAATTCTACAAATGAGGAATGTAATTTCATTTAAACAGAGGAATAAATATTACTAGAGTATTTTGCAACTGTTGCTTCTAGTTAACTTTCATCAGACCTAACACATGTGAAGGAGCAAAGTGATGAGAATAAATTATCAGTTGAACTCTGAACTGAGAAGTCTTTAGTGCTCTCTGTATTTCAGAGCAAGCTCCTTGCACACATTTGGCAAATCTGTTAGGAAAACTTATCACATTCCTTGGACTTCCAAAAAGGTTATGAAAATCAACCTGAAATAATAATAGGAAAAACACACTTTTCATAGAAACTTCAAAGCAGCAACAATAACAAAGGCTATGATTTTTCATTATGAGAAAATCAGCCATTGGAGTAATCCTCCCCTGGAAGTGGTGGATTCTTCAACATTGCAATCTTTTAAGATTAAGCTGGACAAAGTACTCCCTCTTATCTAGACCATGCTTTTTACAGGTAAAGTTGGATCAGATGATCCTTGAGATTTCCTTCCAACCTGGTATTCTCAGTCTCTATGAAACAGGGTACGTATACAAGCTGGAAAACATAAGCTGAAGAGTAGTTAAACAGCATGTTTTATAGGTCGCATTACATTTCAGTATGTTACTCTTGGATAAGTTCTGACCTCAATCTGATTTTAACATTTTGGATAAATCACATAATTAATTATTAAACAACTGAAATCCAACATGCAACACTAGTCCTTTTTAAAGCCTTGCTAACTACTACACAGACCATACAGTTAGTAAAATTATTTCATCTGGTTTTTACTTTTAAAAATAAATCAATTATTTTGCTATTTCCATTGTTGAGTACTAGTACAGTCAGTGAAGGAGGACAATTTAACAGAATTTGCAGTCAAGTTTTCATTGTCAGCTGCCAGAAGTGAAATCAGAAAAGACAGGCATGACTTCTCCTATAAATGAGAGTTAATTTTTTTAGTCCTTTTGTCTACATCAGTTTCTCCTGGTGTCTCTCTTCACTGATATATTGAAGTGTATCACCCAGTAACTGCTTTTAAATGCCACTGTTCAATTGGTGGCCATTAAACTGCTCTGAAACTTATGTGAGGCCCTGCAGCAGGGGTCATCTGGACTCCTTCTTAGCCATACTGATCTCAAACTTCCTGAACTTCACCCTTTTAATTTTTTTCTTTTAAGCCATTCCACAGGAGGAACTTTTGCTCAATGCTCCTCCCCCCACTCCTTCCCCCTGCAGTAGGACTATAGAGAAATAAAATTTCTTTCAGCTTGATGTCGTACCATAGCCAGGAAAGTCTGTGCTCTCTGCTTGCAGACGTATAAATGTCTCTGTAAGTGTTAAAGAATGCATGCCTCTGATATACCTATCTCAGCAATTAAGGGGAAATATTTTCTCCCCCAGCCAATTATTTACACTATTTCTACATATACACTATAACTAACAGCATGTGTTTAGTCACAAATCTAAAATCAGAGCAGCTTCATTTCCCCTCAGAGCTCCAATACTGCATTTGTCACATAGAGTTATCATGCTCCCTTCAATTCACACATTGTTCCTAATACAGGCCAGATGCATCGAAGGTTCATGTGGTTTCCAAAAATATCGATGCTCCTTGATCCCAGCCTTTAAATCAAGGCTTCACAGGGCATTTTAGCAGAGAAAGGCCTCAGGACATACTCCAAACATTGCCATCTGTATTTCCCCTCTTGCTTACCTGGTTGATGACCCAAAGTGTACCCCCACTGCACAATGATCACAAGGGACATTCCACCTTCTGACTCTGCCTTTCTTGACACTCATCTATTCTTTAGCTCTTCCTACATCCTGCTTTCTCATTATCCCCAATCTCTTAATAATTCCAACCATTTAAAAGTTTGCATTCCTTCATCCTTTTAGCAACTTCCACTGGAAGAATAATCTTTGCAATACTTTATGGTGTTCTCATATTTTTTACATTTCCTAATACTTTAATATTCTGCACTCCTACATCTCAGATGTTTGGGAATGTTAATTCATAAGGCAAACAAAAAGAAAAATATATAACAAATAGAGCTTCTTCTGGCATCACATGTGGTTAAGATATTTGAACTGGATTTATAAACCCAGATTACAATAACATCAAGACAAGTAGCAATGCTTTCCATAAAGGAATGCCAAATGAAGATAACAAGTTGCAGTTAATGCTCTTCAACCTCTTTATTTACCCAGGTTTCCTCACTGATCATTCTTACTGACGTTCAACCCTTCAGGCAGTGAGAAACAGCATCATTTTGGAAGAGGTTTTCAGTTAAACATGAAACATGTGTTAGCTGTCTCCATTTCTACTCCTGCTCAACACTGAGCCAAACAAACACAGGTAATAATTTGGCTACTACTCCTGAGGACATGCAAGGTCACATTCAAAAAAGCCCTTCTTCATTACTGTGCATAACTCTTGTTTCCCTGGCGCTCCTACCCAGTGTTTGTGGATTACATCAATGTCATCTCTTCCATATATGTTGAAAAAAGAGGGCTTAAGAAGACCCAGCCACGAGGGAAAAGGTGCCATTTATGCCATCATATACATTGCTCCTGAATTCTACTAGAAGAATAAAACATAAATTACTTATATTTTATCTCTTGCATATTTAAAAGCATTTAGCTAAGAATGAAGCAACTGCAGGCCAGCCAAAGGCTTTATTTTCAGTTACTTGCCTCTTCCCATAATGAACCCCACCCAGAGGCATAGAGAATTCCAGTCACTCAGACCAGAACTACCAATGTGATAACCCTTCAAAAGAGAGCTCACTCTGATCTTTTGGGCAAAGCATAGTAAAATATAAAGTTAGGAATCAATACTACCCTTGCCTGTCATGATCCTGGAGTCCTCCTCTTCCTTCAGTGATTCCTACTGGTTCAGGCACACAGTAGCCACAGCAAGGCCAGGAAAAGGCTTTTCTTTTACACTGCTCTGCTACATCCTATAACAAAGCATACTGCAACATACCCTCTCACTGCACTGACAGCAAAGCATTTACAGTGAGGAGGCAGTCAGTGAAGTCACCCATCATGTTGAGGAGATGAATTTTTTTGTGACAGAGGGTTATTTAAAATATTTTGCAGTAAATGCAATTTGATGTCAAGACTGTCATTCACTTGATGGTGATGATGTCTCTCTATGACAGAAAACAGGAGTTACTTTTTGGGCAAATGGGTGTGTAATAGGAATTCCCGAGTCCTCCTGAGAACCCCTGAGTCAAATAAATTATTTCAAGATGTCCTTTCAGCCAAAACATATTGCGCTAAGTGACATCTCAGATTCCTAACCAGAGTTCTGTTTACAAAATTTTCTTGCTCAAGTATAGCTTCATCTTGTTCTTGCTCATCCAACCACAAAACATTCTTTGAAGCAGTTCTGCAGGCACAAATGTTGAGAATTGTGAAGAAGTATGAGTTTGTCTGTGTGCTTTTAAGCTCACTAAAAAAAAAAGGACAGCAAAAGAGTAAAATCTGTGAGACACTGAAGTAGTTTTAATGTGTCATTGCTTGCCAGAGAGATACAGATAATCCATCCTAAAGTCTTGGGCTTTTATTCCTGGCAGTACAAATGTACGTTTCACTCTCCAGCATTAAAGGTTTGGGGATTGGTGAGACGAAATAACTTTAAAGAAATCCATTACTATTAACACTTCTAGTGTAATTTCCATGTATGCTGCCACGGACATTATTTGGTAGGCTAGTCATGAGAATAAAAACCATCCTCATGAGAAAGAACAAAAACTTTCAGCATAAATCTATAGGAAGGGAAATATATTTAAAGGAAAGGAAAATATATTTAAAGGAAAGGGAAATATATTTAAACCTGACTATAATTCATAGCCACATGCAAAACCAGCCATAAAAATATTTTGTCTTTTCATTGTTTGAAAGACTTTGTGAGCACAGTAAGCTGTTAAAGAAGTCTAGAGGAGTTTTATGTGCCAAATGTTAATTCTGTTGAACTGAAAGAATAAACTTCTTAAAGAAGAAAAATTTGCTTCTAGGACTATATTTTCAGAGTAAATTCCAAACCACTATCTTTATGATATGACCTTTTGTAGAATAGGATGAACTAGGTTCCATTCCAATTTAGTGCTCCCTTGATGAAATGTGAATCTCCTTTTCTACATCTTCATTTTTTAATTTTACTCTATCTTCTCTTTCAATTATTTCACTTATGTCTATTTTTGTCTGCATTGATATTCTTGTATTCTGCATTTTTTGTGGACATAAGAGCATAGATAAGAGACTTAAGCCAGAATCATGAGTCAGTTTAACTGCACTCAGCCAGCCAGCATTCTGACAAGATTTGTATTTGGTACTGTCTTGGTTTGGAAAGACAGGTGTCTTCTAAGGAAGGCAGCAGCCTCCCCTGAAATGGAAAAAAAAATGTAGAACCCCTCCCTCTGAATTTTTTTAAATTTGAAAATAAGGGGGGTTCTCAGGCAAAAATATGGGAGCAGGAATAACAGTTCTTTATTAGGAAGAAAATAAAAGACAAAATAAACAATGCAATGAACCAAAACAACACTGACAGAGTCAGAATACAACCTGACAGGGTGTAAGGATGTTGACAGCAGTCCAATGGGGAATTATGGCTGCAGTCCTCTTGGAGTGTCAGGTGTGGTTCTGTTGGAGCAGTGATCCTGTAGAAAAGGGTGTTGTCTTCCTGCAGTGGAAGAGGCAGCTGTTCCTCTGGGAAATCCAATATAGAAAAAGCCATGCTGGTGTTCCAGAAACTCAAGATAATATCCAGGTAGAAATGCTTGGCTCATCCCTCTGGGCAGAGCAGTTCACAATGGGATGTTATAGTTCTTATCAGTCATGCAGTGACATTCAATAGCCCATTATCAGCAGATGTCTTCCCTGAGAGAGGATTGGTTGTGGAAGAGATAAGGAAAACTGCTCACTTAACAGAAGAAAACTGCCATACAGATGGCTCTCAGGGTCTGCAGTGTCAGGATTACACCAAAACGGTAAAAGTCCTTATTTCCTAGCCCATGCAGCCAAAGAAGGAGTCTGAAATGTGTAGGATCAACTTCTCAAGGTTGTTTATTTTTCCTTATCTATAACATTCTTTGACCTGCCAAGCTCTGTCTAGCAAGGAGGCCATGGCATTCTGTGTGCTGCCTCAGGTGGTGTTTACATTTTATATAAAAAATTACGTGTAGTATGTTTACAATATTGTGCCAATACCTATCATCTATGTGAGACAGTGTGTCTCCACCATAAACCAATAGAAAACTGTCACCATCACACCAAGAAATGGAAGACATGAAGAAGGAGAAGAAGGCTAGGACACGCCCAAATCCCTCAACCCCATTCTAAAAATCCCCAGAATTCTACCTTTTCACCCTGTGTTAGCTATCACACTACTCAAACCCTTGTGGCTTGTAATTCCTCATACAGAGTTGGCAAGTTTTTCGACAGGCTAAAATCAAAGCCACAAGTGTTTTTGACTTCATGCCAAAGTCTCCAAGCTCCCTGCCAGGGTCCCAAGACAGCCAGGGCAGCCAGAGGGATGTCCTGGACTCCGACAGATAACAAATTAAATACATCTTGCCTTTCAGTCTGGGACAGGTACCCAGTTTTGTCTTTCTGCTCAGGAAGGTCATTCAGAGCCTTAGGAGAATGATAAAACTGTTTATCCATTTTGCAGTATATCCCACATCAGCATCTGTTCTTGATATATGTACCAGCTTTATTGTTTAGGACAGCTATCCAAACACTGCATTGTAAAAATGTGGTTAGAATTTATAGTTGAAATGTGTCATGGCAAGAACACTGATTTTTTTTCTGTTTCTGAGGGAGTATTATATAAATATTCTTAAATCAGTGAAGTTCACCCAAATGTAACCCAGAACAACACAGGTTTTAAATCCAATGGCAGATTCGTAGTTTCACCTCTATTTTTATTGCCACTTGGCCTGACCAAGAGGCAACCTAGTGTTCTCAGACACAAGACTGTTCTGAACTTAGCCTTTCTGGGGCATATCTGCTTTACCATTACGCAATCACTGCATGTGTTTGAAACAGTATACACATATTTTGTAAATGTATACTTGAATTATGTCTGTGCTTTTGCATTTTCCTCAACAAAGCAGACAACTGCTTTTTTCCTCAAAAAAGCAGGAAGCTCCATTTGATAACTGTTGGCATAACAAGGTCATGAATTTCTCTCAGCAACTTCTCCCTGCTGTGCGAAAGCCAGCGCTCACCAGAAGCAGTCCAACAAATGGGTCTGCTCTTGAGCTGTGATCTTGATCTGTGGGTATTAATCCACTGTCTTTTTGGTAATCCCATTCCAAAGGCAAGGAGTTGCTGGGTAAAAGAACCAAGTAAACCACATATCTGTCATGGTCTTTCTAAAACATAAGCAAGGGCAGAGGAAGTGTCTGTCACAGCTTTCAAAGTCCAGACTAAGGAGTCTGTCATTCAAATCTTAGTTTGGGATTCAAAACCTTCTACAAAAAACGAAAGTCCTTCCCAAAGGAGAAAGGGGAAGAACAAGTAATGTATACTTGTCACCTTAAGGAAATAAACCATCCTTACAAAATGTATAACAGATATTTTCTTCTTACGAAAGGAAACAGAGCATAAAGAGATAGTTCTTTTGAAGATGAGAGCATATGAAAGCTCTGAAACTGAAAGAAACTTGATTCAATAGTCAATAGTGTCTCTATTAATTGTCCTCTCTCAAAGATCAGCACCCTCTAACTCTGATCTGAATAAAGTGGCATATCCACACCTCCCTCCAGGAACTATTACTTAAAAAGGTAGCAGTTTTACTCATTAGGTGGACATAAAAAAAAAAAAAAAAAGAGAGAGAGAGATAGATGTGTACATCCTTACAAGGTAACATCACAAACATTTGTTTTTAGTGATTTTTGAAGTATCTACAGTCTGTTGTATTCTTTCTAAAGTAGAAAGAATCTGTTGTATTCTTTTCGCAGAGTAACCTCAATCCACTTCCCAGCTTTTTGTGCTACTGTCCCACATCCCATTCAGTTACTGTAAATGTTTTTAAAACCCATATTTTCAAAAAGAAAAATATAATCAAATCTGTTTACTTATAGCACCCCCTAAGGGCCATGACGTGTTGTCAGTTTATTTTGGTTGGTCTCCAACATGCAGGACAGAGAGAAGCATACTTCAGACTAAAAGATTTGTTTGAACAGCTAAAAGTCTGGGCTGTCTTACAATGGATTTTAGGTAAAGGAATGGAAATACATTTCATCACAATAACCATGAATGTGCTTTGTATTTGTTACAGTGATGGGAGAAATGGAGAAAAACCCAGCCTATGACCAAAGGGGGAAAGTCTTATAAATCCTTAACTGGTTACTAATTAACTTTTTCTTGGTTTAGTGACATCATTATTTCAAAAAATCAAGTACAATTTCATAAAGGTATCTTCAATGCTAAATACAAATGCATAATTACTTCCCTAATTAAACTATTTTTAAAATAATATATTCACCAGTAAATAGCTTGTTGCCCACTTAGGAGCTTAGTAGACAGAGTGAGATTTGTTATATCAAAATCAATACTAGATAACTTATATTCCTCAATAAGCTCAAGAAATATTAACAATATTCAAATAATTATATAAAAACAAAGGTTTGTATTCAACAATCAGGAATTTATTCAACAATCAGGAATTTTCATATCTTGTCAAAGGATGATGAAACTAATAATGATCAGAGACTTGTAAATTAATTTTCCTATCCTTCAGGCAGCTTCTTCTCTGACTAAAATCATGCAAATTGTTAAGGGCTTCCAGATCAAAGGACTACTAGCACATACACATACTCATTATTAAGTTTCTTGTCGTCTTTGAGATAAAGAAAATAAATATAAAAGTGAAATGACATCTTCAAAATTTTTTATGATATTACATATCTAAGAATAAGTTTCTATATTTCAAACAGAGCTTTACACAGGAGATTTTGCAAATTGAGAGTGCGACTCTATAAATATCTACATTTGCAGATGTGTGTTTGTATGTTTATAAAATATCTATTGCCATCGTACTGACACAGCACACTGTTTTGTTCCAAACACTGCCATGAAAGTAAGTCTCCTCTATAAGGGGAAGCTATTTCTGTTCCCCAAAAGCATTTTACTCTACATCATTTCATCCATGCAACGTGTAATGAATACCAATTTGTTAGTACACAGCAGAATATATTATCTCTAGAACAGTTCCATGTTTGTAAAACATCTATTTTCCTCTCAAACACCATTAATTCTAGAAATACAAAAGCCTAGTTACATGTGCATCCTCCTATTCCATTTTAATGACCCACAAAAGAAGAAATAACACTAAATGCTAAAAGCTATGACCAAAATTTCTTAGGTGGAAATTTAGTATCCAAACTCAAAAATGGCAAGGAGGATATGATACAGACAGCTGTTGAAGAGTCAGACTTCATTAATACACTTATGTGTAAATATGCAAAAACATATTATTGCAATTAGAAAAATATTCTGTGTTATATTCAATGACAACTGACTTACATGATATTTTAAATTCAAGTGAAAATCTGCCATATTTAGAATTTTCTACAGGACAGACTGTTTCTTGCCCTGAGAGCAAACAAACCTATTTCTGCTAATTGGTGGTATGTTTGATATATAGGACTACTAAAACCAGGAAGATGGGTGATAGGAGTAAGAATAGTCTCATTTTAAAAGCAGTTCAGATATACTGTCCCCAGTATCCAGCAAGCACCAAGATAGCCACCCTCACAATGCCCTTCCAAGCTGGATCACTGGTTGATAACCCTTAATCCTCTAGATTCCCTATTTGTTATTTCTCATCTTCAGGAGCTCTGAGCTCTCACACCTAAGAGTTCTGTAAAAGCTCTCCTCTAAAAATATGAATACTGTGAGGCATTCAGAATGGCCTGACCTGTCTTAAAATTTCAGCTCTTTCTCTGCAATCAGTGTGCAAAAAGGGGTGGATGACCCATGTGTTGGACAAACCATCTAATTTGCTGTGAGATCTCACAGCAAAAATGGCAAGGAAGTTATTAGGACATGCAGTTCTTGGCTTCATTTCCACATACTAACACTATGATAACTCCAAAAATCTCCATGCTCTCTCAGATGATTCTATCTCTCCTTTTAATTACTCCTTATTTTCCAGCTAGACTCTGTCTCTTGTTCTTATCCCAGAGGCCTCTGCTGTCTTGTGATCTTATTAGCTTCTCTGTCCTCAGCCCTTCCATTTCTATTGTTCCTCCTCTATGTTCTTTTTTTTTTCCTCCAATTTTAAACTCTCCCAGGTCTTCCTGAGATCCTCTAACTTCCTCTAATAGTCATTATCTCTGTCCATGAGTAACCCTGAGAGCATGGAGAAGCAGTTCCACCATGTCAGGAGGTCCACAACAAGTGGAAAAAGGATTTACAAGGGAAGTACTACCCAGGCCCCAAAGCCCAGGGCAGCTGCAGATTATGTTGTTATGTTGAAGAGAAGATTTGCTCTATGATTGCTGCAGAAGCACCAGGGGAGGATGGAACACTTGAGCTGCACACAGGAATAACACTGCACTTGGATTTCTGTCAAATTTTTAACAAACTGGTCAGATTTTTAACAGCTACACCAGGATTATATTATTTTTTTGCCTAAGTGTTGTAGATGCAGGTGAACCCAGTGGGAAGAAGTGACGATGTCTGACTCAATTCAGAAGGCTGAATTATTTCTTTATTATAATTATGATAAAATACAGTAATATACTATATAAAAGGAGGATACTAAAAACTACATACTACTTTCTCCTACTCTAATCTAACGAACTCGTGACCCTGCTTGTGAGAGTCCAGACACAGGTGGATTGGCCATCAGGCTCAAACAATCCTCAAACCAGAATCCAATCAAGCACTCACTCCAGGTAAACAATTCTCCAAACACATTCCACATCAAAGTCAGGGACCTTATAAGTCGGAAGAGCTGGACAGGACAGAACACACATCCAACCAATATGATCAATGCTACATTCTTCCGTTTATTCCAGAGAAGATAGCAGTTTATATACACTTCTATATAGTTTACAGTTTACAAAGGCACTCTGATTGGCAAGCTAACATTGTTTACCTTTGCCTTAAGGTGGTCAGACTTTTCACACTACAGCTCTACTCTAATTCACACTCAGATAGCTCATTACTTTGTAGTTACCTTAACATAATTTCTAACTGTGCCACAGGCTTGAAAGGCCTCACCAAGGCCGCTTATCAGGGGCCTAGTCTGAGGGGTAGCTCAATTCTCACTCCAGACATAAATCATGCCCTCTCTCTCAGAAATTCTGTAACACCACATAGGAAAAACAAGGAGCAGAAATAGAAATTGTTTTCTCTTCCATTTCTCTCTGTGCACCTCTATGAAAAATCCTGACAGTGAGAGAAATGTGCTTGCCACCCCTAAGTCCAAGTTCCTACTCCTACTCTAGTGAACTTAGGCACTAGAAATTCTCAGATTTAGTATTCCTTTCCACATGGCAAAGCAAGGTTTGCTTTAGTCCAATCTCAATTTAAGAAACAATTGAGCTAAATTCTTCTTGTCCCTCTGTCAGTAGGAGGTCATTTGAGGCAGAGAGCTGCTGTGAAAGATTTCAGCTGAAAAACAAGCAGCACACACACAGTGAAAAGACCCTCTTCTAGATGAAACATATTTATAACTTAAAATGTCTGTCAGTGCACTGAATAATCCACCTTAGATTCTAAATCAATGCAACTAATTAAAATTTCATGCAATACCATCTAAATTCACTTTATTTTTAAGAGAATGTTCTGATCATGCAGTCCTACTGGGACCTTTTCCCCCCACTAACAGTATCACTTTGCTTTCAGTTCTTCCATGAGGTAAAATGATAGCTGTATTTTTCCTCACCCATTTCCCTTACTAGGTGGATTCTGAAAATACTCAGAGTTCACCCTAACTTATTACGCTATTCTTCATACTACAAACATCAGGGCACAATTTCTCCATTCAGCAAAGTTAATTTCTTCATGATATAAGCAAATGTAATTCCCTGCAGATTTAGTGAGACTGTAAAATCCATTAGTGCGAAGTCTGAATAAATTCACCTTTAGATAAAGATACATGAAGACTGCAAAAAGAAAACCATGGAAGGCATATTGCAAGGAATGATACCAACAATTAATAAGCAATATGGACTGTCGTGAATAGAGTGACTTTTTTATTTGGTTTAATCATCTTATCATCTGTGATAAACAGTCCAACTCTAGAATAAGTAGATCAGTTCAACCTTTAAATGGAGTGTCATGGCAAAGATGTTCAGTAGCATCCAAGAGACTTGAAATGACTGCTAGCCAAAGCTTCCACTGAAAATTCAGAGAAAATGAAATTTTCCACGAAGAAAGAATGATTCCCTGAAGTATGTGAGGTCTAAATTATGAAAGGTTTTTTTGTTTTCCACATCTTCCTGTTACAAACCTTGAGAAACAGGCTACCTTGAGAACAGAAAATCTGACACCTGGAAGGAGGAGAAAACGAAGCCTGTTTGAGAACTAGTAGAAAACTTTTGTATGTTTGGTGAAAGAAATACACATAAATAAAGCTACTGGTGAAAGGGGGTAGCATAAGCTTAAATGTTTTCTTCGCAGTAGGCAGAAAGAATTGAAATGCAGTAAGGTACTGAGAAAAAGCCACAATATGCTGTAGACTGAAGATTTAAAGAAGGAAAGTGAAGGTAGTATAGAGTGGTAAAGGCCAGCTTTTCCTCAAAGAATGCTTCCAAGAATTCAGCTAAAAGTTAATGTATTACTATTACTTCTTTCTATTTTGACAAGAGATGAGGACATGGAAGAGGAGGAAATGAAATTAGCAACAGCTGTTAATTGCTTTGTGTAAGAAGTTGGGAGAGCTTCTGAACTTAGGAAAATGACAGATGATGGAAAGATAATAAGATGTAACATTAGGATCCAGTCTTATAATCCTCAAGACCAAACATCCTGACATGTCAACATCCTGATATCACTGGGACAACATACTGTGTTTCTTGAGTAATTCTGGAAAGCAAAGAATTCTGGAACCAAGTGGGGTTTTTTCTCATTGTAATGGGTTATGGCTCTGGACAAATCTTCAAATTCAAGTTGCACACTGCTCAGTCTACTTATCATCCTTGAAAGAATTCTTGATCTTTCCTTTCCTTTTTAGTCTATAAATCAGCTGGGCTTAATTAACAAATAAAAATCATCTGTCTTAAGCTTTTATTTGCAATATCCCCACCTCCTCGATTCTTGAACACTAAAAGCAGGCAGGTAGGTAATTACCCTATTCTTCACAGATGGGCCTACATGCAGAAACCCACATGTGTTCTATACAGCACTAATGACAGAAAAATAGGGAAACTGGTATCAAAGCTCTCTCTCACTCCACAGATATTCCAGAATAATATTTGGGGTTTGAATCTATATCACTTCCCCCCTAGAGATTGATGTTCAATGAATAAGAAGTCAGAACAAAGTCAACCTAGAAAGCCAAAGGTGTTTATTTTGCTTTGCAAACAAAACTTATAGAATAATGAATTTCATGTAATTTTTAGTCAAGTGTATCCAAGTTAATTTAAAACATTTATGAACCCTAACAACCCTTTAAACAAACACAGTTAATTTTTAAAAACCCTAAAAAGGCAAGCTTCACATAATTTTTAGCAGAAGTTTGGCTGAATCTCAAATACAAAATCACAATGCACATAGCAGCCATGACAAAGGCATAAAACATCAGGGTTTCAAAACAGTCCTGTAGCTCTCCTCTATTGCTCAGAGTTTCCCCATTTTTATAGAATCAATAGAAAATTGATCTTACCTTGGTCTCCAACCTCGTCTTCCTTTGATCTTCTCAGTTTCATCACAATATAATGTATTTGTTCCTGAAAATCTCACAAGTCTTATATTTTGAGATTTCTAGATCAGCCAAAAAAACCCCAACATTTTAAATCACTTAGAAAAGCACCTTTATTGAAACTGACTAGACAGCTGGAAGTTCATGCACATTAGTCTTCAGTAATTTGTTTTCCCATATTTCTTCTTGCTGTTGAATCTGGGAAAAATTTCTGGTCATATTTTAGGTATTATTCCAAGCTAGAGGCTTAAAAGCTACCACTGAATCCAATTGTTCAAAATACACACAGATATCTATTGTGCTATCAAATATTCCATTTGCATTTTCAAGCTATACATAAGTAGGTGATTCATATAGAAATACTGGCAGGAGTAATTTTAAAAGTTAATTTCTTACCATGATTTCTGTACCAGATCTCGAGAGTTTCTCATCACCTGTATGATGAAAAATTAAGGATAAGATATAACTTAGGCCATAAGAAAGATAGATGTTCATTTTTAAAAGATAGACTTTCTATCAATATTAGTTTTGTTCCTTAGAGTTAATAGTGAGGATTTGTTCACTTTTCTTGTTGAACATCGTGAAGTTTCTGACTTTTGAGTGAATATTTTTAAATCTAAAAAATATAGTGCCTTTCCAGTGTTCAAATGATTCTTTCAAGAAACACTTCAATTCTATTTGAAGGATTACTATTCTCCAGTGATTCAATGTTGCATTTATGTCTTTATAAGCTAGTAAAAAAATAATTACAGTGCAATAAGTGCTAGGCTGCTTTATGTCTGAAATGCATAAATGCTTTTGTTATAATACATTGTTTTCAAGTTTTTTGATTAATCATCAGCTTCACTGAAAACATCTGAAACATTATGCCATTTTCAGGCAATTTAACAGACAGATAGTAGCTCTAAGAAGCTATGAAGAACCTCATGAAGACGGGCATAGGTCAAAGACACAAAATAGAGGCTGAAGGATGACAACAAAGTGCCTATTTCCTCTGACCAAATAATGAAGCATGTTGATGGTGTTCCATTAATATTTAGGTTACTTAGGGACTAGCATATAGGATAAAGGTGGAAATTAATATACTGTTAGATGAGGGAGAAACATGTCCCCCTTAAAATATAAATTTACATATATATCTGTCCCTTACACGTTGTTTGTTTCTTCAATCACTCAGCACTGCTTCTTCAGTTAGGGGTGATTGCAGATGGGAAGAGTGCTCAAACAGATGTGGGGAAAGAATATGCATTTTTACAGAAAACAAGGGACAAGAGAAAACAGATAATTGCTTAGATTATTCTAAACACTAATGTATATGACCTCAAACTACCAAGATAATCATGTTAGGAATTAGTTTTTATATCATAATTTCAAACTGATATTTTCCCATTCATTATCTATTACATGTATTTGTGTCTGGGCTCATGATACATCTGAGATCTTAAAACCACTCAGCACCACCACAATGGAAGAGTGGCTTATACCACATACTGAAAACGTCAGAAAACTGAAACCAAATAATTTCCTTGAGATTTTGCACAAAGTCTTGCTCCCCAAGTCCCAAACTAAACATTTAAATCAGGAAAAAATGCACTTCATTAAGTTGTTTCATTTAAGTCTCTGGAGTGAAGTGGGATAATTTTTAGCCACTGTAAAAATGCCTCATTTTAACAAACATTTAATGTATTAGTGCATGTTAAAAAGAGAACAGCCAATCCCGTGCTCATCTCCTTTGTGGTAGCTAGACTGTACCTTTGGTTAGCATCCCTCCATCTACCCAGATCATTGCACTGTATGTACAAATGAGATTCTGGAGAGAGCACTGAAGGGGTTTTTTGCTGTCCTAGTGAACAAGAAGTTCATTACTTCAAATATTTTCTAATTAGATGTCACATTTTGACTAGAGTTTGAGTTTAATTATTATAACACATTAGCACAACTTTACATTCCTAAAAATTGGCAAAACTTCAGGTAAAAACAGAAAATGTCCTGAGCAGAAGGGCAATTAATACTTTATAGGCATTTAAACTGAAGAAATGTTAACAAGCCACTGCCAAAGAAAACATGCAAACACGGGGATTGCACTTGAAATCCAGTCTTTTACATTTGAAACAGTAGAAACAAGGAAGGGCCTCATGGAAAACTACTGTGGGCTAATAGTATAGCTAGGCTTTGTAGAGGTCAGAGAGTTAAAATAGTGCCCCTGGAGCAATTACATACGGTAAAGAAGTATTTGCTCTGTTTCCCTATTGCTCCTATTTTTTCTTTTTCTTAGCCACCATCTATTTGCAGTGTAGCATCGTCTCTTTCCCAGCTTGTCTAGTATGTGTCAGAAAGTCACTTCAAATCAGTCATACTTTAAAAATATTTTCTACCTCCTTTTCTGCACCTCCCTTCCCCAGTCTCTATAATTCTTCAAATATTTTTTCAGTTGATTCTTTAGACAGTTCTTCTTAATTCAAGAAAGTGCTCTTGAATTCTTGAAGACAGTAGACTTTCATGCTGTGAGAAGAAATGCCCTGAAGTATTTTCTGCAAGATGAAAAGGAAAAATCTAGTAGCCTAACAAACTCCTGCAGTCACATAAGCAGGGAATGGGCAGTGTCTGGATACAGCTTGCTTTTGATAATCAAAACACAGATTTATTGTTTCATTTGCCAGTTTTAGTGAGTAGATTTGCTGAGAAAATGTTCAGTCTTCTTACCTAGATTTGTTGATATTACTTTTTGATTCACAAAAATCTCATTTTGTCTTATAAAAGCAATCTGTATATTTCCTATGAAATGAATGTCTCAATAGATATAATGTTTTGCAGAATTACAACCTGAATGTTCTCCCTAAATATATATGTATAGGTGTATATGTGTATATATTTGATTTTAAAAAATCGAAATATGCAGATTTTCCCTGGTTTTATCATAATAGGTTCCTGTAAACCCTTCTACTAAGTGTTCGAGTCATCATCACTCAGCTCACAATTTGTCTGGTCATCATTGCTGCACAAAGCTAATGAAAAAGACAAAACAAAATATAGGTTCAATCCTTAGCCGTTAATAAACAAATGTGAGGACAGGATATATTACAGAGCTGCAACTGCATATTCAATGAGCAAATAAAATACCTTTCTTCTTCTTTTTTGGGGGTTTTCTTTTGTATGGTTTGGTTTGATTTTTTTTGGTTTTGTTTTTTGTTTGGGGGTTTTGGGTTTGTTTGTTTGTTTTGTTAAATAGTTCTTATTGTTAAGAGAATATTGACTGTTGTGTTAACAGGAATGAATGACATAATGACATAGTCCAGTCCAGCAAAGCCAAAATCTGGGTGGTAATCACAGTTCATAAAGCACTCTTGCAATTCAAAGAGTGAATTCAAAGTATTCTCATCAGATCTTCATGAAAACCTGTATGCTTGTTCCACTGTAATTCTGAACCCATTTACAGTTTCTTGCCTATGCCAGATGTGTTAAATGAAGGAGGTGGGGCATGTAAGACAGGTGAGCATTTCTTTTACAGGAATTCCTGGACAGGTTATACCTTCCTTGTCAGAGTCTCTTTGCTCTTCCCTAGTCCCTTCATTGCTCTGTTATCATTGGCTGGTCAACGGTACAGATCAACTGCTGATATAACAGGAAAATAAATTTCCTTTTTTTGTTTTTGCTCCATTTTACTTATATTTCCTCTATGACAAGTATTTGTCCAGCTTATTAAAGGGGAGAGGTGAAATGTAAACAGAGAACCCAGAAACGGACAGCAGTGATCAAATGTCTACTCATGGTTCAGTTATATAGCTTAACTTTTTTTGAAGTATTTGAAGTATTCACTGTTCTTCTGAATACTTCTTTTCAAGGGATAATGGTTGTGAGAAGCATGTCAAATATGGCAAACTCAAAAATAGACTGCAGCTTGCATTGTCTACTATGTAAAACAAGTGATACTTCCCAAAGACAATTTCTAGCCCAAATGGGAAATTTACATCTTGAAAAGTGCTGCTCAATAACAGCTTCTTATAAACTCAGTTCTCAAAAAAAATTCTTGTGGGTTTTATTTATTGGTGCCAGATGAGTTCAATGCACTGGAGTAACATGATGTGTTCAAATATAGCTGTTGGGATGAAGCAGTCCTTCTGTTACAGCTTGTAAGGAGCCATAAGACCTCACTTGGCTTGACAGAACACACTCAATCTGGAGATTTATTAAACAAAACAGTGGTGGTGGAAAAGCTCTGCAAATGGAGACTTGCAGACCATGCACATAACTTAGATCAGAAATAGGAAGATAATGACTCCATCATTAAGGCTATATACAAATATTTAAATATATCCAGCCTGTGGAAAAAAAAACCTGTAGATCTTTTAGAGCTACTGCAAAAAGAAGATTCAGTTAGATACAAATAGTGCTTTTTGCCAGGACTTCCATACCTGCAGAGAAGTAAAACGGGAGTGGACAGTAGCACACAGTGGATGAAGAAAGAATGCTACTTATAGGTATACACTGTTTGTGTGAATTCTGTGCCCAGGAATGCCTGGGCTTGGTGGACAGGAAATCTGACTGAGGGAGAGGAGGGGCTACTTGGAAGCAGTTGAAATCAGTGCCTATAAAAAAACAATGTCAGCAGCTATTTTTCTGAGTGACCTCGCATAAATCAAGAATGACTAATAGATTTTCATGCTCAAGACGCAACCTTCATGTCCTTCTCGCTCCTCTCTGTACCCTTAAACATTATTTTTGAACAGTTTTGAACAAGCCCTGAAGGCCATAACTCACACAAATGCTGAAGATTTCAGGGACAATTACACATGACCAATAACTGTAAATTGCTTTAAATCCTATATTTAGTGTTGAGGATGAGCCTGTGCCATCATGAAAGCACAGAGCTCCTTCATAATAACATGGAGACACGATCAAAGATATGGCCAACGAAATGTGGATACTTCACCAGATCCTGCAAAAGTACTATACCACAATTTCAAATGCTCCCACATAGTCCACATTTAGTGGTTTATGTAACAGAACTTGTGGGAACAATAATTATGTGCTAGGAGAAAATTGCTTATTATTAACCTGAAGAAGAGTATTTCATCTTGTGTTCAGTATGTCATTGCTTAATTAAAGGATAATATTGAAAGGAAATATATTTGCCAAGCTGTCTAAGAAATCAGAAATTCAGTGTTTGCTGGCTCTCTTTAGACATAATACACTTGAAATTTTCTTCTTCCACATATGAAACTGTCTGTACTCAATATTTGCAAAAAAATACCCATATAAAGACATATGTCTAAATTATCAACAATACTTAAAATTGCACACCAATCAAAATTAATCCGATCTTACAAAACATTAAATCTCATTATGATAATGCTGCTTAGAAGAATTCATATTTATCCATCTTTCAAGCTTTTTTCAACTGAGATGCCTTAGATCCCTTAATCCTGAATTCATATCCTAATTTTTAGAAGAATTTATAATGCAATTCTCTTATTTTGTTTCCTAAATACAGATTTTCAACAAAAAACTTTTAAGCTTCCTTCGTAAGTTACTAAGCTAATGACAAAGATAAGTACACAGAACTCTGACTAGATGTTGACTGTCATTTTACAGATCTCTCAATCTCATTTTTACTTTGGCCAGAGTTAAAATAGAAACACTCACAGGAAAATTTATCATAGACTCATAATATGTTGCTCAAGCCTTTTGATCAGCTTATTGGCTCTCCTCTGGACTCGTCCCAATAGGTCAATGCCTTTCTTGCACTGGGGACCCCAGAGTGGGTTGCAGCACTGTGGATGGGCTCTCTCCAGAGCAGAGTAGAGGGAGAATTCCCTCCCTCATCATGCTGGCCAAGCTGATTTGGATGCAGCCCAAGATGTGGTTGCCTTTCTGGGTTGTGAAATTGCCAGATCATATTTGATTTTGAATTTTGAATTTGTCATCCACTAACTTTCACAAATCCTTCTCTTCAGGACTGCTATTAATTAATTATCCACCCAGCCTGTATTTGTGCTTGAGATTTCCTCAAGGCAGGTGCAGGACCTTGCATTTTGTTTTGTTGAACTTAATGAGGTTTCACAGGCCCACCCCTCAAGCCAGCCAAGGTCCTTCTGGATGACATCCCTTCCCTCCAATGAGTCAACTGCACCAGGTGCTGGTTGATTTGATCAAAGCTCCTTCCATGCACATTAATTTGTTCAGCTTTGTTCAGCTTGATCAACCTTCTGTTATTTGCTTGCCCAGAATCAAATTGTGTGGCCCAACAGAGACAACATGCAAATTCAAATGATCAAATTATCAAACCAAGATAAATTACTTCATAGCTTCAGGGACTTCAAACCTATAGATTTTGATCCTTAAACAATAGAAATCATCCTAGTTGCTTTGAAGAAGAAAATTAACTACCCCAGACCAAACTGGCACACTGGGAAAGCTGCTAGCTGCCTCCTGAAGGATCAGGAATGTGCCTGGGCTGCCATGATGCATGGCAGAAACCCGCTCAGTGCAGATCTGCATCCCAGAGGGCAGACTGGGAGAAGGGCAGCACCCTCAGATGCCAGCAGTACCCATAAAGGCTAGCAGAGCCAGGCAGATCTCAGCAATCTGTACTCAGCAGGAAATTTCCTTGCACAGGACGGAGTGCAGAAGGTGTGGTGTGTAGGAGGGATGAGCTCTGATCCCACCCCAGCTTGTGTGTTGGAGGTGGGGGAGAAAAAACAGTGTATCCCCAATCAGTTACTTCTTTGAGCACCCACATTCCAGCATCAAAGGGATTCTAGAGCACTTCTCTGTCGCCTGTCCCGGGGTGTACAGTTCCAGCCAGAACATGTGGCTGTGGGGTAGCTGCAGGAACAGGAGCAGCTGGTAGGAGATTCAGTTCTCATGGACACTCCAGGATTCACGGGTGCCATCCATCCCAGTGGCTGGGTGCATCTCTGGAATGAAACTCTTTGTGCAAAGCACTCAGCAGACACAAAGAAGGTCACACACCAGGTTCTTCAGATCCTTACAGTGACAGGTAGTACCTGTATTGACAACAGGATGGGCACAACCAAGGACCTGACACCACTGTGTGGTCTGTTGAAGCTTCCCTCTTCATTGTTGTTCTCCTCCTTCCTGCTGCTGGAACTGTCCTGGAGCTGTGGAGCTGACCACTGCTGCCACACAAAGAATGTAGCTTTTTCCACAGGCCTGTTCTGCTCAATGTCCTGCAGCAGCCCTTGTCTCCTTGTGCTGCTGCATATGCTGGGCCATACAGATCAGGTGATGGTGCTTCAGCCTGGGCAGGATGGCCAGCACAGCAAGGAAGAGTGCAATTGACACAGCCATGGCTTGGGAGAGGTCAGAGAAATGTTTGCTTAGCAGGACTGGGTGGGAGGTAACATGGAGCAGAAGTTGCCTGGAGCTAGGGACCAGCAAGTGAGGAGGTGAGGAAGGTGCAAGAGCAAGGGCAGTGTTTGTGAGCCCTGCAGGGATGGAAACTGTGGGCCTTTTCACAGAAGCCCTTGGGCACTGGGGTCTACAGCCTTGAAGGGAACACAGTCCTTGACTGGAGACAGCACTCAGCCCATCCTACCCAAACCACCCTCACAGCCAATATGTGGCTGTCATCCAAGCAAAATCTCCCAAGGCCCCATTCCTGCCAGGCTACAGTGTCCCATGGAGTTTTATCTTAAATAAAGCTTTAAAAGAATATTTTAACTTCCTTTTCTAATTATCAAAGTTATGGAGAATAATTAGATTGTATGTGTTCAATGCCAGATGTAGGTGATGTATTTCTCAAGATGAAATATGCTTTTTTCACCAACAAATAGAAATTTCAGCATTTGAGACAATGTTAAAGAGTTAAATAACATTAAACAGAAATACTTAATAAAGAATAATGCATTTATTTGTGGCTTTTTTTAACTTAGTAGAAATTATATAAGGAACAAACTAGAGAACTCCCCTCCAACAAATCAGAAACCAAACAATTTATCAAAAAAAAAAAATCTCTGTTCCTAAACATCTGAAAGATATCTTCACTATCAGCCATTGAAAGATTTGGTATGTTTTTAAAATTGTCGAAGAAACAGTGCATCACCCCAAGTGGGTTCTTTTGTCTGCTTCAGGAGCCATTGGTAACAGCTGTTACACAAGGTCTTATCTGTTCTTCATTTTCAGTGTTCCTTTTCCTTAACAATAGTGATGCATCATGAAGAAATAATATGAATGGCAGATGTCAAAGACACTGGAAATGGTCTGAAAATAGTGATACGGTAACATTCCTGAGAAGGAGAGGCAAAGTAGCTGGAGAGTTTAAAATACAGCTATTTTTAATTTTAGTCTAGACTAAAAGACTTTCAAATTGGTATTGATATTTGAACTAGAAGTCAATACAATTTGAGTAAAGGACAGATTTCTTTTCACAATTACTCAAAACAAAGTAGTACTTTACGCCACCACTAAACCTCACTGATAATGTGAAGAAGCATCAGCAGGAAAGAGTGACAGAAACCAAACCTGGTCTTTGAACAAGCATCTTCCCACAAAATTTTTCTGACAGGTTTACTTATCCAGATACACAAATAATCCAAAGCTAAGGCTAATACTAGATGCTCCTCAGAGCAATATCCAGTACCACAGTTTTAATGTAAATATATTAATATAAACAGGGATATTTGTCAGTTTTTCTTGGAGCTTTTCTGTTCCTAAATATGTATAGTAAAAGTGCCCTATTAGTGCCACCAACAAAATTCAGAGCCTGTGTTAATTGCTAATTTTGTCCATCCTTATGGAAAAAATATCATTAGTTCTTTCACATTTTTCTC
Organism: Chloebia gouldiae; assembly: GCA_003676055.1. Classification (NCBI taxonomy): domain Eukaryota; kingdom Metazoa; phylum Chordata; class Aves; order Passeriformes; family Passeridae; genus Chloebia; species Chloebia gouldiae. Next base: position 18,986,719 of record QUSF01000013.1, read on the forward strand.
TCAGGGCTATGGGCCCAACTATTAGAAATGGGTGGCAATATCTCTAGCTCAGAAAGCCTAGATTAGTTTCCCAGCATTGTTGTTATCACAGCATTGTATTGTTTGGCAAAAGGGTAAGACTTTGTACAATACTTTATCTCTGAAATCTGAAATGTTTCACAATGTCTAGCATCATCCTGTTCCCTTTAATGTCTCCCTGAACCACTTTGCTTCCCATCTCACTACCCATCACTCATTTCTGCATCCCAGCTCTTACCATCTCCATTTACTTTCTTCTTGATCATGTGTCCCTATCCTTCTTCATTTTTTCTTCATTCTCCAACACTATCACCCTCTTTCAACACCCCAATATTTAGTCTTTAATTTCTCCTCTCTGAACTTGCCATAATTCCTAAATTTATAACATTTTAACATCTTTCCTTTTCTAACACTAATTACAGGAGTCCACTGCCCAAGACAAGATGACAATAGGCAATCATATGATCACAGGGAATTTCAGGTTGGAAAAGTCTCATGTCTATCCTTTTACTCACAGCAGTCTCACATCTGAGATCAGATTGTGTTGCTCCAGGCTCTGTCCACTTGCATCTGGAAAACCTCCAAGAACAAAGATTATGAAGCATCTCTGAGCAACCTGTTCCACTGCTTGTTTCGCCTTGTGGGAAAAATAATTTCCTTGTATCCATGTGGAGCTGTCATCTTCCAACTTATGCCTGTTATTTCACTTTCTCCTGCCCTGCAGCACTGTGATCAGCCTGGCTCCTTCTACTCCATGGCATCCCCATAGTCCCAGGGGGCTGCTGTCATATTCCATGAATCTATGCCTTCTCCAGGTCCCCTAGACTCTCCTAACAGGAAAATTCCTCTGCTCCTTCCAACCTGGAGACCAGAGTCTTTCCACAGAGTTGCTCCCTAAACAGGCAGCCTTCAACCTGTGAGACAGAAAGGCATTCATGCATGCCAGGGGTAGGACTCACCATCTGTCACTGCTGACTTTCAAAATGTTCTTCTCAATCCACCCTCTGGCCTGTCCACACTCTGAGGTGGAAGACACTGATAGCAGAAGAAGCAGAACAAGCAATGGAGAGCAGCCTACCCAGAGCTGAGCTCCATAATCCAGCCCAGCATTTGAGATACAAAAATGTACAGTGTGTCAAAATTTTTCTTGTACACCTCTAACAGTCAATGACTGAAACTCAAGAAACAGAGACAAAATACCACTGCTCAGAGTGATGAGATGGCAGCAGGGCTGCAACATACCCTGCAGTATTTGTCAGCACTGAACACCATTCAGGTTCAGACCTAAGTTAAACACATTCAGACCACCAAGGAACAGGGGAGTCAATCAGTGTCATTCTGCAGGAAAACTGCACATTTCCTAGGAAGATAAAGAAATGCAACCAGTTCAGATTTAGGGCCAAGTATATGGCAGAGAAAAAAGAGATGCTGGAAACATTCAAAGCTTCATGCAAATATCCAAATCCTTGTCTAATTTGAAATATTCATTTGGAATATTCAGCTGGAAAACTGGAATTTCTGGAAACTGACATCAGTGCCCTGTTACAAATAAATCATTAGCTATTGGAAAAAAAGGCCAATTCTTTAATGTGTGCAGTAATAGCACCACTGACAGCTTCTAGGGAGATATCTTAGAAGAAAAGATGGACTTATTCATCATTAAGAGCCAGAACTTGGGTTAGCACAGCTGTCCTATTGTGCTTTTCCTATCTATGCAGTCTCATCCCTTTCCAGATACAATAATGACTTGTTTGTACTTTATTTTTTTGTAATCACATATTTCAAAATGCCATGTAGATGAGCCAGTCATGTAAACATCCTAGAAGGCTCAAAACTGAAAACTTGAAAATCAAAGACAGGATATAATCCTCCATACCTTAAATAACAATCCCAAGCATAATGGCATATGTTAATGTCAAGATAAGGTTAATTTGATCTTGTGACCAATTTAATCAAAGTTTCATGTGCCAAAATATTTGTATGCATATTTTTATTTGCATTTATCCAATTTCTGTACTTTGTTAATGGAATTGCATCTAGCTTTATTCAGTAATTAATTCACTAGTCACTATTATTAATCTATTAGCCATTTAGTGAAGGAAATATTCTTGTTAGGGAAATTAATCTGAAAAAAAAAAGAGGTTAATGTCCAAAAAGGAGACAGAGGACTCCTTTTTACTTTATTCAAATAAAGGGAGAGGCCATGGCATGTAGCAGCCAGAGGCCCTGCAAGGCCTCCCTGGCAGTCACTTGCCTAAGATAAGAAATGCCTAGTTATGATGACTGGACCAAAGAAGACCCTTTGCGCATTCGGACGCTTGTTATCTCTCTGAAAGACCATAGGTCATATTTGCCTCGACCCTTATTATTGGACCATTACCTAAAACCTCTGTACCCTATATAAAACACCATCTCTGCCCAGTTTGGCAGAAGAGCTGTCACTGAAACCCTTCGCAGGAGCTGCCAATAAAGACACCGCTGTGGAACCTTAAAAACCGGGACCCTCCTAACACAGGAAAGCTGGACAGGATAGAACGCACGTTGAACCAATATGGTTAATGCTACGTTCTCTGTTTATTAGTTAGAAGATGGCAGTTTATATACAATTCTACATAGTTTACAGTTTACAAAGGCACTCTCATTGGCAAGCTAACATTGTTTACCTTTGCCTTAAGGTGGTCAGGCTTTTCACACTGCAGCTCTACTCTAATTCACGCTCAGATAGCTCATTAATTTGTTGTTACCGTAACATACTTTCTAACTGCGCCACAACTGAATTCTTACTGCATCAAAGGCTTCTAGGCCCCAGCAAGGCCGCTTATCGGGGGCCTAGTCTGAGGGGTAGCTCAATTCTCACTCCAGACATAAATCATGCCCTCTCTCTCAGAAATTCTGTAACAGAACCTCACACAGCCTTCTCCTCTCTCTCCCTACATGTCCGCCAAGGCACTTAGCAAGCAAAGAGCTGAAATACTAAAGTGCCGAGTTCACCAAAGAGCTGATGTCAACTTAAAAGCTGAGCTGCTTGCTAAGATTGCCTATGGTTGGGAGCTTGCCTGAGGGACCTGGACAGGTTGTGCTTAGCTGCCCAGAGATATCCGGGACATCTATAGCAGCTGGGGTCAGATGGACCTTGGAAAACTCAGGCTGTAAGAATGGGGCATTTCCCTGGGGTCTCTCAAATTTTTAGAGGACACAGCCTCCTCTGTTTTCTGAATTTCCCGGCTGCATTTCCCTTCTCTCTTTCCCCATTGGCTGAAGTACTTGAGAGGTGAAGACTTCCCAACATGCCTGATACCAAAGATTTCCCTCTAATGTATAACTCTCCCTTTTAATTTTTAATTCTTATGGAATTTAGGGTTCTTCCCCATTGTTTCTTTCATCTTTCAGTCTAATTTCTTTTATCAGTAAACCTAAAGTTTATTTGTGAGCACAAATACCTTTTTCCATTCATCAATCAGTGGAATCCTTCCCTTTGTTTCTTTGATATCCCAGTGCTACTTTTATCTACCAGCAGCCCACAGCTTGTTTATAAAGACAAATCCACTGTAATGAAGAGAAGCATATGCCTTTATTAGTGTTCAGCTCTTTATTAAAAGATTAATTGGGCAGGGGGCTCAACACGGAGCTCGCCCCCGCTGTTGCAGCTTTCCCGGTAGCTGAAGGGAGAGAAGGCGTGCAGAGTCTTTCCCTGAAGTCTTCGTGGCACCCTGGTAGCTGGAGGTGAAGAGGTGTGCAGTCTGTATCTGAAGTCCCGATCAGCAGACCGTCCTCTCTCCTTTCCTGCTGGCACCCTGGTAGCCGAAGGGTGAGGGGATGTGCAGAGGCTGTTGCCGGAGTCCAGCAGCAGCTATCCCCTCTCCTGGTAGCGCCAGGAAGAGTTGCTCCTTTGCTCCTGCTTCCTACAGCCCAGTCCAGTCCGGTGATCTGGAGGTTATGGTGACAGATTAGACATCGAGTGGGGATGTGGTTCCCTTTTCCCCAGCCAGCGCACCCATCCAGCCCCCTCCACTGTGCCCAGCCTTCCATTTAGGGGTGTTTTCATCCCCAAAAACTCCCTCCCATGGTTCCAGTGGTCCAGTGGTCCCTCTATTTTGCATCCCAGTCCTAGAATGGTAGTGTGGGTGGAGGGTGTAGGTGATTCCCAGGAGCAATTAGCTAATTAGCATTTCAGTGTCAGTACTTAGCTCAATTCAGCAGTGTCCCCATGGGAACCAGGAAGGTCTTTTTGTTCATAACATCCACTATTCCTCTCATTCTCAAAGAGAAAATTGTGTTAAAGCATCTCAAGTATTTCTGTAATTTAACAACCTAGATATACATTTTCAGAGCCTACTTAGGCTTATGCATGCCTTTGAAAATATTGGTAAATTCCACAACAGATTTGAACTACTGTGTTCCTTCTGTTCTCAAGGCTCTTTGAAGTTTCTATACTATGCATAGTCAGATTTTCAAAAGCCTTTTCAATTATTAGGGATTCAAATAAAGCACCTAATGAGACTGAGCTACACTTAAGTGAAACATGCACCTAACATGCTTTCAAAACTCAACCCGCAAGATTATTTTTTTTTTAAGATACAAAGACACTTCTGCCTGCAAATTGGCAGAAACTGACCACTGATCAAGCAGGGTATTTCTGCCGACTGCTGAAGCATTGTTGGATGGGAGGCACTATGCAAAACAATTACTAGTGCTATTCAGTAGGTTCAAGGGCTGTATTTATATGCAGCAGGCAGAAGAGACAGTCTGCAGAAGCTCTGCAGGAAACTTTTTAAATGGACTAAGAAGAATCTATGAAGTGGTCTATCAAGTGCATTGCAGCCATGATGAACACTTTACTGTGTTGTGCAGGCTCTATCCTCATGAGTCTTATTATTGTTGTTGTTGTTATTATTTCACTATACTGGCCAGAAATAAGGAATTAAGAGATAAAAAAAGAAAATGTGACAGGAGGGGTGCAGAGAACCCTGTTTCTTTCTCCCCTCAACAAAGCAAAGGACAGTAAGGACAGTTTACGTTAAATTAACATCATTAGGAAGGTCAGAGGTGGGGAGAGTGCTTCTTCCCCCGTGGGACTCAGATCCCAAGAAGCACTATTCAGCAAGCCATTAACAGCTGCTGGCACCACTGTCCTCAGCTGTTCTCTGAAGGCAATAGTCCCTCAGATTGATGTCAAGCTCCCAATGCAATCTCTTGCCACCAACATGGTGCAAAGTTATTTGGGAGTCTGTTCATCTGTTTTCCATTGTTCTCTGTTAATGTGACAGCTAATGGTCATGCAGCTTGCAAAGGCTCAAATGACATTCAAAGCTCTTTTGGGAAGGCAGAAGCTTCCTCTCAGGAAAGACAATGTTAGTGTTTATAAACTATTTTGCAGTGGTGATAATTGCTCTCTGATGACTGAGCTGTATAGGCCAACAGCAGAAGTATTGGGGTTTCCTAAATTATTTCCTAGAGAAGTTTCTAGTCTCCCCATCCATCACATAACATTAATATTGTTTATGGTCAGAGCTGGTTATATGCCTTGCAATCCAAGTCTTTCAGTTTCCCTATCAGCTGGAAATAGGAAGAACAGAAATTTCCTTATGGGACACTTGAGAAAATCAAAGCAGGACAACTGAAGGAAAATAAGCAAGTACTTCATTGTCTTATTTTCTACTTATATGGGAAGTCTATAGGAAAGAAAAGCTTTAGGAAATTGCATACCATTTTTATATAATGTTCCATAACACATTTTTCTTGATGCTACATAGATCCTGTGTTATGTTAGATCTAGTGGATGCTCAAACCTGAAAATATACAAATGATGGAAATGCTGCTTGAATTGTTGAAAAGAATTGTTATGACAGAATACAGTCAAAAATGTATGCTGCTTCACATTGTAGTCTTCCAAGACATTCTTTCCAGAAAATGGACTACTCTGTTTGGGGGTAGCTTGCAACAGGTGAATAAATCATTAATTACAATAGAAAGTACTTTCATTTATTCACAGGTCCCAAAGGTCCATGTATGAGCTGAAGTGAGGTTCCTGGACCACTAGGAAGAGGATGTGGATGGGGATGGCAGCAAGGCTGGTCAAGGCCTTAGGGCATGTCAGAGTCCTGATAGTTTTCTCATTTTTGATATTTTCTAACTTATGGTATTTTCACTTCAAGTTAATATTAATATTAATGTTTCTTTCCACTTTTAAAATATATGGTTAGTATGATTTACTGTTATAATCAATAATTATGTAGACTTCTAGCACTAGAAAAATAATAAAAAATTCAGAGTTTAGGAAAATTTAAAAATAAATGAGAAAATTTTCCTTAATTTCTTTCGGGATGAGGATAAGGGGAAAGAATTACAGTTCTGTGAGCTAGGGATTAGAACAGTGATGTCTGAAGTGAAGTGAACACATACCCTAGAGTGTGTGTCAGACAAGTCATTGAGGTCAGGGAAGGAAACATTCCTTGTACTTGTAATAAGTGAAATAAAATTAACTAAGATACATCTTTAAAATTGTGTTTGTTTCATCCTTATCCACTTTACGTTTCTGTTTTGTGTGTATTTTTTTAAGTACAAAATAGGAACAAATTACCATTTTTTGTGATTTGTCTGAAAACAATAACCATAGCAAGGCTGACCTGATCTCTGCAAAACCCTTCTGTAACTGATTCTTCTCTTCTCAGAAATAGCAGTGCAGGTTAGGATGAAAGTTTGGGACATACCAGTAAGGCCAAAATAAAAATAAACCAGTCTGGGAACAGACAGGATAGCATTTAATATATGGATCTTCTGAAGGTTATGCAAATTTTTAAATAAGGAACTATAACTTCAACACTAAGTAAAAGAAGACAATCTTGGGAATACATTTTTTTTTAAATGGTTGCTTGCATAATTTCTCTTAGGTGTCAAAGAGACGCTTCCAGCAAAACATCACCACTCCTGAGAATGAACTGCTAAATTTTTTCTCCCAATATTTCAACTGAGTCATGAAGTGAAATTGTTTTCATCACTTGCCACTGCATTTTTCCTCATAAGATGGCATAGCCCGTAAGCAGCTCCATGTGAAAGACATTTGCTGTTGTCTTTTGCAGAAGAGTGGGGGTGTGTGGAGTGATGTGTTATGATTTGGGGACTGCTCCAAGTTAATCCCTAGAATAAATACTGGCAGGACTTTCTGTTCCTCCAGTTCAGATTTTGTCTAAGAATCCAAAATATACCATATACATATTTTCCCTTTAAAATGGAATCCTGGACAATGACAGAAGAGCTTCTGTTCTTGTCATGTCATTACATTGTTCTAGATTTTCTCCTTTACCTGTACTTCCTAAAGAAGCTTGAAAAGAGCAGTTATTAAAGGCACATGCCATGAAGTTACTGTAAATCAGATGCTGCTGTTGTTACTTTTTTTATCTGTATCCTAACAATCTAGTGAAATGAAACTGCTATATAAAATATTGCACTTTTTTTTTCTGCTAAAATCTGTATGAACAGCTGCCTTATTCAAAGTTCAAATTAGTTCAAAGTCAGTCATTTGAGTTTGAGTCCAGACAAAAAAAAAAAAAATTCCCTTAAACTGCCAAGCTAAGATAAGAAGATTTATGACATAAAGACTCACTAAGACTAATAACTTCAGTTGTTCCTCCCAGGGATCATTGGTTTTATTGCTTTTGATCTTCTTGGTCATTTTTGCAGGTTTCGATCTTAGAATAAAGAGTTCTTTCCCTCAGAAGTTACCTTGTTTTGCACATTCATTTCACTTTTGTATGCTGCATTTGCCAGAACATCTGATGCCTTGGTATGTCAGGCAGCACCTGCTGAAGGTGATGACTTCAGTTGACACTGCACAAAGATCTGAGCTCTGACCTCCATATTTGCTTAAGAAGACAGAAACATGGTGATCCATATTATTTTAATTTGACTGTTTATTTGTATAGCCCATCTTTTTCAGAAATTTGAAATTAATAAGCACCAGTCAGCTGGCCAGAGATTCCCTGGAACTGTAAAAGAATTTCATCTCACTCTCCCCCTACCCAATTCAGAGAGTGGAGGGCTTCTGTTCTCTACATCCTCGCTTAGCAGTTGTGACTCCTCAGTTGTGACTTAGCTGGAGAGGTCTTTTCAAGTGAACTAGTCTGCAGAATTCTGCTAGCAATTCCAGGCAAATTGAGGGAGTTTTCCAAAAGAAAGCACTTTCAGCTAAAGTGCCAGCCATCTATTATCTCTGTTCATTTAACTTGTAGAATTTCTTAATTCAACAGATACAATAGAATCAAGCACATTGGGCTTCAGCAGTGTCAGCAAGGCAGTGCATAATACACCAATCCATCAGTATGAAATGAAACGTTAAATTTGAGAAAATATCATGACAGCCACAAAAGGGCTGCATTTCAAGAGTACCCGGAAAGATGAAAGCAGCTGAACAAGGGTTAGGAAAATGCAATCAAGATATTTAAAAATGTGAAGATTCTTTTCTCTTTGACTGTTTACTATCTCTGACAGGCAGGTGATTTCATGTGAAACTGTTAAAAAATTACTAGTGAGTTACTACATCTCACCAAGAAACATTAGCTTGATGATCAAGCTGGTTTTAATTTCCTGATCCCATCCCATTCTTAGTAATGACAAGTCCTCTAACTCCCCTCAGTAATTTATTTGTGGTTCTATCATTCGTGCAAATAGTTTTTATATCTCCACTTAAACATTAATGAGTCAACAATATAAATTCATCTCTTTTAATATGCTTCATCAAATAATTGCTCCAACTTTCAGTGATTGCATAAGACTCGAAGAGGGAGAGAAAAACACTTTTTCTGTCCCACAGGAATATTAAAATCTTCTAGCCCTAATCTGGAACAGTAAACAAACAATTGTTGAAACTAATATTTTCCTCCAGAAAATTTACTTCAGCAGCTCAGCAGTTTCATATTAAAAAAAGCTTTGTCTGAGCCTGTCTTGGGTCAACATTTGTATTCTAACTGAAACCTCCTCTCTTGGAGCCATGCTCCTTTAGAGACATGAGCATGAAATGATATCAGGGGTCAGTGTCAGTGAATCCCAATAGTGTAGAGCAGACTTTGAGGTCTGAGCAGATAATTTCGGCAGGAAGGCACTCAGAAATAATTGAAATAGAATTGGTCACAATATAAACAATGGAAATTTCCACAAAGACTTCCAACATAACTTCTAGCTAAACAATAACAAAAACAACCCCCACAAACAACAACAAAAAAAAAACCCAGAAATCATTATCACTCTGAATATGAAGACTGCAAAGAATAATCATAGGAGTCAAATCAAGCTGCTGAAATATATTTAAAGGTCAGGAGAAGACTAGCTGTGCTTCCTGTGTCCTAGAAATGCAACAAGTAATTTTGTCAAGCAAGACAAAGTTTATTTTCTCTCTTCACTTTCCTATAGAATGGTTCCTTATGGTGAAAGATACTAAACAGTGAAGCTTTGTATGTTATAGTAGGTTTGCTTCTTTGATCATCCCTTTATTTGATGTGCAAGATTCCCATCTTCTACATATTCCCATCTTCTCTGTTTATTTCCTTTGTTTTTGACAAGCTGTGTTTCACTGATGATCAGGAATCAAGTTTCATTGCATACCACTGCATAGCTGGTCTAAGCCCTTGTTCAGTGAGATGTTTAAAGTACATTTGTAAATGTCAGTGGTGTAATGAGCTTCACTTGTTTGAAATTTTAAAGCTGTGTCAGTACTCAGATGTGTTTATGTTTAAGTGATTCATGGAGGAGGTTCAGGGAGCTACTTGGTGGCTTGCTTTACTTTGAAATAGCACCAAATAGATGGCATTAACTAATATGACATACTGGTTTAATCTGGTTCCATAAATCATACATTCGCGTATTTTAACAACTTCCTCTGATTTATTGTTGCAAACAGAATAAAGTCCAAAGAGGAATATATAAACTCTTTATATGAAATGTATTTAAGTGTATTTCAGGCTTTTAAAGGGCCAGTCACAGAAAGCAGGAAAGATCTGGGAGACTCAGCAGAGAGAATGCAAATATTAAAATGGGAATAATCCTAGAGAAACATTTAAAATAATTTCTCTAGCTACACAAATAGCCTGCAAATGAGAAATAGACCATCCCACTTAAGAAATTTAGTTTTCCCTGAGTGTATTCAGAAAAATCAAGATATTCTTGGTACATTACTAGATGGAAGTGTCATAATTGAGAATTACATTAAACAAAGGGTGGAGGTGCACATGAAATGAGTGCTCTGTGATCCAGTCATAGCATACAATGTCACTTATATTCCAACAGTTCCAAAATTTACATGATTGCCTTAAGAAGGCTTTCTTCAATTAACAAGTCCAAGTACTTTTCATCTAAGAGCTTAAAAATGCTGACATTCTCTGAATTGCTGTTATTGATTTTCAGGTTTTGATCATCAGAGGAGCTCAAGAGGCTTGGCAGGAAATAATATGCTGATATATAAAGAAGGTAAAAACCTAGAAAAGGTGCTCTACTTACTTGAGTAATATACATGACCTAGTGAATTCTGCATTGTGAGTGTTGATCCGCTGCAATTTTATATTACAATTCATAACTAAGAATAATATAGAAAGTAATTACATAATTAATGATATACAGGTTATATGAGACAAAAACTGAAGAAGACTGATTGCACATATGGATGGAGCAGATGAGACAGTTGTACACCCAGAGGACTCTAGCCAGTCAGGAAATTGAATACAGTCAAGAAAAGATTTATTTTTCTGAAAAGGATATGTGAAATTTTATGCATGTATAGGAAGAATAAAGAAAAATTTTAGTTAAAAGGAGGCCTCTACATTAGCAGCAACATTACACATTTTGAGTAATGTTTACTGACTATCTAAATACAAATTGTCAGTGTGATATTGTTGCTAAAAATGTGATATTTGATACACATAGGGAAAATAGTAGAGACAGAGAACTTCTGTGGAGTTGTGTTGCACTGTTTATCCCCTCATAATGGTTTGTCTCTCCATATCCCCTTTTTGTATCTGTTTGGTTTATCCCAGATTTCCCATCAGTACCTGTATGTTCATCAAACCCCAAAATCCCTGACCCACCCCCCTGTTTCCTCCCAGGTCCATCACCTTGTGACCCTTCCCCTTTGTTCAGAGCCTCCTGTCAGGGTCACCAGGTAAATGGACCCTGGCTCGGGGCTCCTCCCCTACCCCCCTCCTCAATGGTCACTCTGAGCCCTTGCCCCAGAGAGCCACTCCCATGTCCTTCCCCCCTTGGCTACTCGGGTTTCCCCGCCCCCCTCTATCTGGCTGCTCCGGGCAGGGAGATGCTCTCTCTTGCTCTGGATGTCCTTCGGGGTCAGATGTAACCTGGGAGCTCTCCAGGCCCTCATTAAACTTCAGAACTAATCCTGAGGAGGATCGCCTCTTTCCTTTGCTTGTGGGACCAGCTCATCTTTGGACTCACAAGGGAGCTTCTCAAAGTCCCCTGGGATCCAAGGAGAAGTTCCTTCCTTCCCTCTGCCCAACTCGCCCATTGCCCAGCTGGCCGGGGTACACGGGGGACTGATCCCCATGGATTTGAGGGTGAGATACAGCATATTTCTGCTCCCTTTATTACCTCTAAACAATAATTAGGACTGCAAAATTGGTTTTGAAACAGAAAATGTCTCTGATGAAGGAGAAGAATGTTTATAGGTTAAGGAAACCTGCATCATAGAAAAAGACACAGAAACACACAGAATGAAGAAGAAAAACATATGGAAACCTAAATCTCAGTAAATGGAACATAGATTTGACAGTGTGACACTGCAGCCCAGCACTGACAAAAGCCATGTCGGTGGAGGCTTGACAAGTTTAGGATTTTAATTTAATTTTTTTCCCAGAAATCTAGTGATTGAGGAGAACAACCTCCTGTGGTCTGTTCTGTGTCACCCATCACTCAACATTTGAAATAAATATTAGGCCTTTTTTCTAAAATATATGCCATGGCTAAAAAAGAAATGAATGTGGTAATGATGCAATCATTTGCATCAAGCCACCTACTCCAAAGTATCCTGTTATTTTGCAATGAGAATGTATTTCTGGGCTAAGTGCAACCTTTTTAACATTGTCTCCTGAATATATCTACAGAAAATGTATCCACTGCAGCCAGAAGGATATATAGAAGGATCTTCACACAACATAATTTCTGCATCTTGACTAGGCTTTGTTCCAAATGACCCCAAATGCTCAGAGCAAAGCTAAGCTTTAGGCTAATGAGGAAAAACTTGTCTTGTGTCAGGAAGAGTCCATAGTGCCACCCACTTCACTAAACAGAAACTATCCTACAAGATCCTAAATCTCCACCTTGGTGAATGAAGGTAGATTTCTGAACCTATATGATTAATACATGTAATTTCTATCACCGACATCAAAATACTTGTTGATGAAATATTTTCCTACTAGTTTATAGGATCACTCAACAAATGTAGATAGATTATGCCAGAACCATGGATGGCGTATTTTAAGAGTTTAGTGAAGTGGGGAACATGAAAATTTTGCCTCTAAAATGTGTTGCTGTCTTTATTTTAAAACTTCTGTGCCATTCTCTGTTTGATTTAAAACTGAATGGTTTCTATAGCATGCGGCATGTCCCGGGACCTGTGTCCCACCAGAGACGCCACGGAGGGTTCACAGAGGGATTAGTCTACCCGTGCTGGATAGCAGTAATAAACGAAGCTTCCACCACAGCGGGATGACTCTCAGTCTGCTTTATTTCAGTGGGCTCGAAGAAGGATAGGTACAGTGAAGGGCAACGGGAGACAACCACACTGAAGGGCAGCAAGCTCTGAGAGCTCCGACCAAGGGGCGGGGCAGGGAATATATAGGGCTGAGGGTAGGACTGTCTAGGGTACGCGGGAACCAATCAGGTAAGGTCTAAAGGGAGGAGTAAGGATGGGGTGATACAACTCTACCCAATAGGGGCTGGGAGAGGGAGTGGTTTCGGGGAGAGAACCAATGGGGGTGCAAAGAACATAGAACTTTCCAGAACATGGGAAGGGGTACAAACTGATTGACATAACTGAGGGGTAGGGATAACACAAGATTGACAACTAGGGGAGGCGGGAAACTATACATCTGTGGTTTCCCATGGCAGGGCAGGAGGTCCCTCTTCCAAACCCCCTCCCACAATAGCATGACCCTTTCTGATTAATCACTCAATCTCATTTTCCTCTTCTGAATTGCAATAGCTTGTCAGAGAGATTCATTCTAGCTTCCTTTCCATCTTGAGGACTAGTTGTTATTAGTTTTGAAGTGTTTGTGCCTTTTTTTCCTGAAGCTGTTCGGTTTTCTCTTTTTTGTTGTTGGGTTCTTTTGGGATTTTTTAAAAATATCAACTCATTTACCTCAAAAGAAATCAAATGAACATTCACAATATTAATTGGACTATAGAGACATTCAGGTATTATTTATTCCTGGTACTAATATTTTCCCATTTTATTTTACCCATTTAAACAAAAGTGGCAGCCTGCAGTACAATTATTGAGAGCTAGAATTCTACAAAAGCACTATTTCATGCTTTTTTGTTTGCATACTGGAGAACAATGCCTTTGATCATGTTGAAGAATCACAGAATGACTGAGGTTGGAAGGGACCTCAGAGGTCAGCTAGTCCCAATACCCCTGATCAACCAGGGTCATCGAGACCCAATCTCAGAGTACCATGACCAGATGTCTTTTTAATATCTCACGGGAGGGACACTCAAACACCTCTCTCAGCAATCTGTGACAGTTTTTAGTTACCCTCAGAGAGAAAAAGTGTTTCTTGATGTTCAGATGAAACCTCCCATGTTTCAGTCCATCGCCTCTGGTCCTGTCTCTGGGCACCACTGGATAGGGCCTGGCTCTCTCTTCTTTGTACCCTTCATTCATGTATCTATGGTCATTGATGAGATCCTCCAGAACCTTCTCTTCTCCAGGCTTAACAGTCCCAGCTCTCTCAGCCTTTCCTCATCCAAGAGATGCTCCTGTCCCTTTATTACCTTCATGATCTTTCACTAGTCTCTCTCCAGCATGTCCACATCTCTCTTGTGCTTGAGACCCCAGAACAGGTCATAATACTCCAGGTATGGCCTCACCCAAGTGGAGAGGAAGGTTCACTTCCCTAAGCCTATTGGAAATACTTTGCATAATGCAGACCAGGATACCAGCAGTCTTCATTGTGTCACATTTCTTGCATATGGTCAACTTGGTCTTTGCAAGGCTTCCTGGGCCCTGTTCTGCCATGCTCATTTCCAGATGGATGGGCCCTAGCACTTGGGGTAGTTGCTTTCATACAGCAAGACTCTACACTTCTCCTTGCTGAACTTGATGATGTTTTTGTCAGCCCATTTCTGTAGCACATTGAGGTCATCCCAGATGGCAGCATAACCCTCTGGTGTATCAGCCACCCCTCCCAGCTGTGCGTCAGCAGCAAGCTCCCTGGCCTAATTTTGTCCCCTGTATACTTAGAGAAACCCTTTTTGTTGTCTTTGATTCAGTCCCAGTAGGGATTTAGATTTCCTAATCATATCTCTGCATGCTTGTATAGTGTCTCTGTATTCCTTCCAGGTTACCTATCCCAGTTTTACCCTTTGTATGTTTCTATTTTTGTGTTTAAGTTTGGCCAGGATCTTCTTGTTCATCCACATAGACTTCCCAGCATTTGTACCTGACCTAATACTCACTGGGATGAACTTCTCTTTAAGTTTGGAAAGGTGATTCCTGAATATTAACCAGCTATCTTGAGCCACTTTTCTGTCCAGGGCATCATCCCATGAAACTCTTCCAAGCAGACATTTAAAGAGGTCAAAATCTATTCTCCTGAGGTCTAGCACTGTGACTTTGCTTTCTGCCCTATTCCCTGCCTACAGAATCCTGAACTTCACTATTTCATAGTGAAATAGTGAAGATCATAGTTTCTTACCATCCCGAACAAACCCTCCATATTTTTGAGTATAAGGCCCAGCAACACCCTCTCCTCATTGGCTCCTCTTTCACATGAGCCACCTCTCATCAGTCGTTTTAAGACCAATCACTTATGGCCTTCTATACTGTCTCCTCAACAGATATTGGGGTGTTTGAAATCCCCTGTAAGAAGGGAATGTGAAGCTGCATCTGGTTCTCTGTTGGAGACTTCATCCACTTGTTTTTCTGGTCAGGCAACTCATAGCACACATCCACTACATCACCTCCACTAGTCTCCTCTTTCTCCCTTGCTCGTATGCTCTCAGGTGGGTCATCATCCATTGCCAGGCAGAACTCTATGTGCTCCAATTTCTCTCTGAAGAAGGCCAATTTTCCTCCCTCGCTTTTTCAAGCTGTCTTTATAAATAGTCTGCATTGCCCCATGAAAGCATGGGGGTCTCTGTACAGCAGGAAGGAAGAGCTGAGCTGTTCTCTAATCCCCAAGACAGTTAGAAACTGGATATCTCAGAGGTAATGATACCTCTTGGCAAGACTGGGGAAAGCTGCAGAGCAGATGCTGGCTCTCAGGCATCTGTATCAAACACCTTTTCTCTGAAGCTGAATTATTGATTTCAATAATCAGAGTTACCCAGGGACAGCAATCTCTGAAAAAGTAATATTTTCATTCACTGCAAAACCTAATTTTGCTCCTTCAGTAACTTAAGCCATCCTGGCCTGTATGGTGACAACACTCAGCTTTGCCAGCTGAAGTTTTACCAGTCAGAACCTCGAATCGAATCTATAACTGGTTAAGGCCTCATGTCTCTGACCATATTATTCACTGTATCATTTGTGTTCTTTTGTTCTCCTAATCCACTGATTGAAAAAAACACCTTTTTGAACAAGCTATAAAAAAGCTATTGAAGGTGCCTTATGCCTGATAGCAATAACTGTCATTAGAGAAGACTGGAAGCTATCTCCTTAGGCAAGTAAAAAAGAAAAACAAGACAAAGCAATCAAAGCAAGCCGGTACAGTATAGCATGGAATTCAGTGGAGAAAAAAGAAAAGACTCACACAGAAGTGGCAGGTCAGGAGATGTAAAATGTGCAAATTTTTTTCACTGTCACTGTAGAGAAACTACTTTTATTTGTAATAGTTGAATAATCTCTACCAGTAATGCAATGAAAAAACATCTGTAATTCTACATAAACACATTAATTAGCAATATCACAGTTTTGCTAAATAATTTTGCATCTTTCCTCTGTTTTCACATTACCACATAAGAAAACATTTTTTAAAAACACCAGCTTTATTCATGAGTAAAACCAGTGAATGAAAGACATAAATTGCTGCAGTTGTAGGTGTAAGAGCTTCCAGGTGCTGTGCTTCCATTTGGAAGCGAAGCTTTTCAAGAACCATGGAGAGATGTGGACTATTGGGTGTGATTGTATATACTCAAGTAGGCAGCAAAATTAAGTTTTTTTAGCAAAATTTAGTTTGGTTAGGGTTTATTAGAAGACACCACTTATTTGTATGTTGGCTTGCTCTTCCAGAACAGAAGGGATGTAAGATATACCTATAAACATTATATTGCTTCTGTTATCAGGGTTCCGAAGTCCCCATCATGACAACAGTTTTGTAAGGTATTGAATACACACTCATAATTTGAGTAACTGAGGTCTAAAAGATTAATTTCAAATTGTCCAGGTATTTGTGGTACAGCAGACATATTTCTAACATTCTGGGTTACTGTAACAACTACTAAAGTTTTCCTTCTTTTCTGTAATTACATATTCCATTATTGCTACTCAGATCAGTTCTCCAATCACCAACCTTTCATTTTGATACATGCTCAGAGGAAATGTGCATGATAGAATACTGCTAGGCCCTTCTGAATTATGGAAATGTCATCCAAATACATCTAATACTAGCTAAAATGCTTCTTTTCACTTACAATGAAAAGACCAGTTGCTCACAACTGAAAGAGCAACAGAAAATAACAGTAGTCATATTCCAGAGGCATTACAAGCAGATGTAAATTTTTCTACTCTCCTCCCCTCCACAATTTATGTTTTAGAAATTGTTTAGAAAGGAAGCAGCTCTTGGATAAATTTATTTTCCAACATCTTTTCATACAATTGCATAAATATATACAATACAAACAAGCCTATCATCTGCTATTTTAACATGACAATTTTAAGGAAAGTTTGTCACATGAAAGCAGAATTAAAAGATCCTATCTGTAATTTCAAGTGCTTTTTCCTTATGCTCTCTCTTACTTAAATTTTTCTGCTTTATGACTGCTCTGGCCATGCTGTACTGTCCTGATGAAACCCGATCCACCCTCAAGCCTGTAGGGTTTGTGAAATTATTAGGTACTATGCAAAGTTATGCTTTTTGGACATGTAGCAGGTCTGATTACAAGCCCACTGGTCTGCAGTGGAACTAACATATAGACAATTCATGTAGATTATTGTTTAATTTCTAACCCACATAATAAATCAGCCTTTGTGGATACATATGCAATCAGTAAGAAAATACAGCAGACCCTTTTAAGGGATCCCTTTTGGGAAATAAAACTTTTCTCTGCTCAAGACAACCCTTTTAATATGACTAGGTTCACACAATCCTAGTGGAAATGTCTAACTAAGAAAATAGGCCAGTCAGTTCTGGAAATGTTATCAAACTGAAATCAGCAGTGTTCAAGTCTTCAGTCTTTCCTCATTTTGATTTAAAGAAGGAAGACACAAGTGCAGTGCTTTAATTCCCAGAAGTTCCTAGGGAGTCAGGCAAATGAAAAGGGAAGGACACACAATAGAGCTTTTTGTTTGCTATTTAACTCTTGCTTTGTCAGGCACATCTCAAGAAGAAACAAAAAAAACTAATATGATTTCCAATTCACCTCATTTTCCTATTGGGTGTTTTTTTTTTTTGGTCTATGTATATATGAATAACACTCTTTATACAGGATTAATAACAATTTTTTTATCTACATTCTAATAATTAAAAAGTTAATGTTGTTCTACTCAATTACCCAGAGAAGCAGTTCTCAGTGTCTCATTTGGAAAGATATTGTAGAATTCTACTATATCATATGTTTATTTCAGGAGTGTTGCATGCCTCCCCAAGATGCCTGGAATCAGTCAGTCTACCGTAAATACCTTCTACAGTAACTTTCATTAGACAGGATGCTGGGCCATCTTGTCTAGACCATGCTTTTGACAAGAAAGTTTGGACTTTCTTGATGATCCTTGGACTTTCTTGATGATCCTCTTCCAATCTGGTATTCTATGAAATATTGTACAAAATTAGTTAAATTGCATGATCTTGGCAGCTACAAACATCAACCAAAATTTAAATCCTCCAGAGTGTGATAGAGACTAACTTCTTCCCAAAGCCTGTGACTATTATTAATGGCTCATCCTCACTTCTTGAGGAAAGAAATAAAATTTTAGTTGTTGATGGCATGAACAGGGATTTTACACTCTTTACAAAGTAATTTGGTAGTGTCAGCTGAGATATCTTCACATAGTCAGTGGTATCTTGCCACCTTTTCAGAACAAGGACTGATAACTATGCTGGGACTTTGTCTTGTCCATGGGTAACATGCCTTTCTAAATAGCATACCTTTGTGTGTGTGTGTAAAGAGTATCAGGCTCCATGCACAGGAATGTGTTCAGTAAACATAGAGCTGGACATATTTCTGGAACATAGAAGAAAGTGGGGAAGGTAATTGCTTATTACACAGGCAGTCTGTCAACTGGAGACTAAAGGAAGGAAGAGCAAGAACCGGTGGGAAGAACACAAAGCAAGGAACTTTAAGAAGGGACAAAGAGAAAGTAATCTGACACCTTAGGAAAGAAGAAAAGCAAAAACCCAACAGCAATGCTCCTGCTGTCCCTCATATCTTGCCTTTCCAAAGCACACAATTTTGCATAGCATAGCTTTCTTGTTCCCACCCTTTCTATCCACTCCTTGCAGTTTTATCCCCAGTGCTTCCCACATATCTTTTAATTCTAGCCCTCTTTTCCATTGCTTACCCGCTTCCCTCCTTCTCATTTACTTCTCACAAACATTCACCCTTTCAGATTTCCTAATGACCCTGCAGAACAGCAGGACTGTGAAACTACCCGGATTTGGGTGGCCTCACACCCTCTGGAGCAGGCTGCCTGCAAGCAAGAGTAACCTTCCATGTGTCTATCCTTGTTTTGGTTGAAATAGTGTTAATTTTGTTCTTAATACCTTCTACAGGACTGTGCTTTGGATTCAGTGTGAAACTGATCTTGATAACACACTGATGGCTCAGTTGTTGCTCAGTAATTCTTACCCTGAACCAAGGATTTTCAGGTTGCTGTGCTCTGCCAGTGAGGAGCTTCACAAGCACATGGGAGGGAGCATGGCCAGGACAGCAACCTGAAAAGTGTTTGATTAGGCAAGCTTTTAGCTACACATATCAGAGATGAGGAGTGATAGAGAAATATTTATTTAATTTATTTCTGTCCTAGGTTGAAGCCAGTCTTAAAGAACTGCTTAGGTAAATGACACTCTAATTGCATCTGCCCAGTTCTAACTGGAAAGAATCTAAAAGTAGCTAGAAAACTGAAGAAATATATAAACTTTTCAAAGTCAGGTACAGCTATAAAGTAATTTCCTGATGTATTTTAAGGGGAGAACAGAACCTGATAGAGATCTCAAGTGACATTTCTGACTGACTTTGTATATGGAGAAAATCAAAGAAATTGTCCTGGAACTGTGTAGTTAGGGTGGTAATTTGCAGCTTGCGTCAACAGTACAGTATAGAAAGTAATAAATAATGGGGATAGAAAACACATGGGGAGGTGTGGGAAGAAGAGGAGAAACACACCTGACAATCTTTGAAAGGCTGAGCCCAAAGTGGAATTTCTACAGGGGCCAACCTGCCAGCCAGAACTTTGCCATATCAAGTGGTTTTATTAAGTCTTCTGTCTGCCTGGGCCAAAGCTGCCATTACAGCATTAGAGGGGTAGGGGCTTGATTTCTGCAACCGAGTGAGAGTATAGTTCAACAGAAATCATTATCTGCTTGCAATACCCACACCTCAAGGAAGCTTTCCATTTTATCTGACTCAGTATTCTATTCTTCTGTCTATTACACCTAAATTCCCTTTACTAACTTCTTCAAAGAAGAAAGTATCATTTTTATTCCAGACTATGAGAAATAACAGGCTTAATGGTTAAGCCTGAAAGGCCAACATTATTTGACAAAGTAAACCCTTAAATCTAAAACATGCTTATTAGGTGAAGCAGCTACTGATACTCCTGATAGAGTTAGCTAGAAGATGTCTTTTTGCTGGATAAACTTCAATACATACTTCCATCTGCTTTTGTTTTTCTGCCAAAATACTTCTAAAATAGGCTGGGATGGAGAGTTAAGCAATTAATTTTCCATTCAGATATTGTGAGTTTGCAGGCCCCAAGTTGAGCAACTCCCTGGGGGCTCCCCTGGCACGAATGAGAGACACATTGGACTTTCTCAGTCTTCAGCTTCTGTTTATTGTTATCTTATCAAAACTTCAGCACACTGTCTGCACCAGATTCTGCGTGCAGGAAAAACAGCACAAAAATGGCTAACAATCTCTTGTTACAAGGCCTTTTAAGTCTAATGAAAAACTAAGCTACCCAATTAAGAAGTGACACCTAAATTATTTTCCTTTCTAACCCAATAACTGACCCCTAAAGACCCACAATGTGGATTTTTCTACCCAATTACAAGATACAACCTAAACCCAAGAAGAAGGAAGAAGAAGGAAGAAGGAAGAAAAATTAACTCAAGACAACACCCTATATCCTCCATCTTGAACCTATTTATAACATACTGATAATCCTAAAACCTAAATTTCTCACCCATGTGACATACTACACTACTGTCTACAATCTATTTCACACTTTTGTGGCTTCTCGTTTACCTTGAGTCTTTGGAAGTTTTCTCCATGAATGAGGGTCAAAGTCAGTGTCCCCCTGGGGGTCAGGACACCCCAGGGCAGACAGAGAAATATTCCCAGTGCCCTGGGTTTCCACAAGGCATATTCACTTTTCTATCTTTTCAGAGTAATAAAGGCCAGACAGTTCTCCTATTTTTCCTACTAGATTGTACTGCTCAGGCATTGCCACCCAGGTGTGATGGTGCATGCACCTAATCTGGGAGATCATGGCCCAAGTTGACTCAAATGTGCTAGGCATTTGTTGTTTGCATTCAAACGGCATCATTACTGAGGGTCTGTAGCTTATTGACAAAACCTGTCTTACTATTATGCAGGGAACCAAGTTTCCTAGGGAAGTCAGGAACCATATATCAGTTTACAATAGCCTTACAACAGTTTTAGATGTCTTTTTTTTCAGGTCCATATGTTCCAGTGTTTAATTTTACATAGTTCAGTTTGGTTTGTCACACACACACACACACACACACACACACACACACAAACACACACACGTCCCCCACAAAAAAAAAAAAAAAAGGAAAACCCCACAGCTTCCAGTACCCAAAACATAGTGAAAGCACAACATTGCCTTTGTTGAGTGTTACTATTCTTACTGGAGCGTAAATCCCAAGGGAGTGAATTCCCCTATTGCAGGGGAACCTGGAAGAGCACCAAAAATTTCAGCTTTTTCCTCACTTCTGTCACAAGTCTGCCCATACTTTGGTGTTGTAGTAAAAACGGTGAAGCCTCTTTTGTCAGCATTAAGTACCCTCCCTTATGATGAGGAGATGGTAAAACACTATTGTTCACAACCTCAAAAGGTAAATCAGTGTACTCAAAGCTGTAGCTTTGTCTTCTTATCCCTCTATCGACAGGAACAAAACAAGTAGCTCATGAGCCTGACTTCAAAGCAACGAATATTGCAGAGAATTTGTTTCCCATCGTCTGTACAAGATGGCAACATTCAACTTGAGTTGTCAAATCCTGGGAGAGGCTTTCTTAGTTTAAGGACCTGGCTTTTCTATTTGTAGTCTTTGCTGTAACTTATGTTGATGACTCGGATGATGTCCATTTTTTGGTGAAACCTGCATGCAATTTTAAGGGACACATGTAGGGACCACTTGGCTGTAATTGGTTCACTTGGATATCAAAAAGTTTGTAAATAACTTGGCTTTACTTTTAGGTGACATTGAGTTTCAAGAAGGTGGAGTTTCATTATTATAAATCTCAAAATGTCATAATACTGAATCTGTACAAATAACAATCAAATAATATCATAACTGGCAATATCAATAAACCACTTAATTTCAATTAAGTTCTCTTCCCCAAATTCTACATTTAAAAAGACCAAAAAAAAATCTCATTCTGAAGGCTCATGCTAAATGTTTGATTTTCAGGTAATTGAACTAATCATTCTTTGGTTTACAAAACTGTTTTTCAGCCTGGGAATGATGATTTTCTAAACCAGAACACTAACATGATTAGCCAAGCAACTTCTGTGTAAAAACACAGCAAGTTTACTCTTCCCAATAAGCACATACACTGAGATGATATTTATATGCTTTGAAAGAGGTCCATTCAAGCCAGCAGAGTGGTAGCAACATAAAACTAATGCAATTCAAAGCACTCAGACCTAAGCTGCGTTATAAAAATGGATGTAAATTTCTCCCTATCCTCACTCTGCTCCTGTAAGCATTTCTTTGGATAGGTACAGTGTTGGTCACAGGTAAGGTTACCGAGAACCTCACTCCTTAAGTGACTGACTGACGCCATCTCAATGGTAACTTTAGATGCACTTCTAGTGCTGGGCCACCTGTCTGTAGAGAATGCTGGATGTTTTCTATCAGCTTTAACACATCTAGACAAACTCTTAGTCTTCTTAAGTTAAAAAAAAAAGAATTGACTTGCAGCACTCATCTTCTAAGTCTTTTTAATAAAAATCTGTTTGGGACATTCCATTACTTGATCTGGAAACCACAAAACCTTTACTGGTCTTTAATTTCAGTGTAGTTCTGTGTAGATGCTGGATAAAACTAATTCTGATTCTCTGAAAATTCCCCAACATGTCAAGTCTTCAGTGGAAAAGGTACAATTTAGGTCCTTCATGAGGAACTTCATTGATATTTAGCACCATTTGCTATTTAGAACATGAGTGATGCCTGCACTTATGGCATCAGTCAAAGAGGTATAGGAATCACATACAATTTAGTCACCTAGAGCAATGAGATGCTTCTCTCCCCAAAAAGGTTATCAAGAGGGGACCTACACTTTATGCAGTTCTGCTCAGATGTAAACCTCCAGCTACACCAGTAAGGATGAAATGGGACTTTCCTGACACTAGTTTGGAATTCTCTCTCTCAGAGGAAGTGTCACATAACTGCTTCCTTCTATCCATAAAAGGGACCATTTTTTGCTTGCAGTGCAATAGCCTAGATAGCACCTACCTATGTCAGCTTCAGAAAAAAAGGTAGTGTCTGGCTAGAACAGCTTTGCCACTATACTCATGTTTTATAGTAGAAAGAGAAAAGTCAGATATGTGTAAGAAAAATGGTTAGAGGGATATAATGACTTCACATGAGGAAAGACTAAAGGCTCTAATAGAGACTACAGTTTTAGGATGAGATAAATAAGAACAGACAGAGCAGATATAATAGCTGGTATTGGCATGGTAGAGTATTCACTGAGGACCACTCCTTCTTACGCATTTCAGAGCCAAGATACTAATAGTAGAAGTCAACATGTAGGGAGAAATACTGCACTCTACAGGTTAATTATGTGATATTTATTACCTAGATATCACTGTACCTACATTTTGGAAAGCTTATAAAAAAAGATGAACATTTAGGTAAGTCTTATTTAGGTAAATGATGTCAGCATTTGTATTTAGATTTATTAAAAAGACAATAAACCTTTCTTTTCAAACTCATAAATTAAGCTAACTTCGTCTGTGCTAGCTATTCCCTAACACTGCATACTTCCCTCCAGCTAATGTGATGTGTTAACATAATTTACTTCTGATCTCTATACACAGGAAAGCACTTCCATGTTCCCAGAATTCAAACTGGTCAAACTATTTTTAAAAAAATACTTATTTGAAGGTGCAATCAGTTCTTATCCCAGTCAATTTTCACATAAAATTCTGTAATTGACCGTACAATCACAAACCTTAGTGACATTTAGGAAGTCTTGTTTTACAGGCCACAGAAAGCCACTTTCATATGGCTTTCTGTGGTTATTCAGAGAGATATGCTAAGTTCTAACTAAATTGAATTGTTAATACCCAAAACTTAGCCAGCATCAAATGTTTCCTAGTTCTAAGTGTCTGCCTTTGCTCAATCATGAAGAGAATCCTAGGGGTTTTTTTTCCAGCTGGCTTGTATATAAGTAGTTTCAAAGAGTTGAAAACAGGTTTATGCCTCGTTTTAGCACAGCATATTCAAAATTTCCCAAAGCAATTAATTACTAGCCTTTGATATTTAAAAAGTTCCTCATACAGGATGTGTCATACTTCACATCCATAATGTGCTTTCATCCAGGAGATGTGATGGACTTTACAATGTCTTCATGCCAGAAGCTGGAAATTATTTTTAGCCTCCTTTTCCCTAGTTCTGACTAACATTTTACTAGAAATGCAAAAGGAAATTTGGCAGGAATTTTTCTTTTTATCAATCAGACATATAAATGGAATACATATAAAGAATATACATGCAAAAGAATAAAGGGGTTGTAAGCAGCAAATTATACAATTAGTAGTGCCACTTAGGCTACTTGTGAAGCTGGGATTTCCAAGTGCATGTTTCTTTTAATTTGCCTGGCACTGAGCCACAGAAGATGAAACATTTTTAAAAGTTCTTACACAGGATCAACCAAACAAATGTGGTAATCAGAGATACCACATACTTTTGAAAATCTTAGGTGTTAATTGCTGCAGTGTTGATGTGATGATTTCAATTTGTTCCAATGTCAGTTTTGATTATGCTTTATTCATGATGACAGAGTCCTGTTTTTGAATGCCACATGTTTATTTGTTGGGGGATGGAGGATAATTTTCAACATTCACGCTTCAAATCCACACAAGGTCTATGGATGGAACATCAAGATTATTACAAACTGTGGTTATCATTAACTTATTCTCAGTTGAAAATATGGTATAAAAGCCAATAGTTCAGAAATTAATAGCCAGTATTCGTCACCTGAGAGCAAGTAATTCAGTAAACTAAGTATCTGATATTCAAAGAAGGGGAAACACCATGATTAATGAATGTACCTGATGAAGCTATGTGTAAAGTTTCCCCTATGCCACAAATTGGGACTGTCACACTAAGACAACATTGGTCCACATTGAACTGCTGACACTTCACTGTAATCCTCTATGATTCCAAAAGACATTCAGAAAAAAAAGGTGGAAGAAAGCAAGTAACACCTATAATATTCTTGCTGAAATTCATATGAAGGGCTACACAGAATCCATTAGTGTAGGAGGCAGGTAGGAGATAAAGCAAACCATGAGTGAGGGTCTGTAGTGATGCAGAGTCCTCAGGCAAGTGCAAAGGCAAGCCACTTTACTGCAAAAACCAGGCCTTTTTAAGCAGTCAGGCCTTTCTCAATTACATAGCTTTAAATCATAACAAACACGATTCAACCAACCACCCTACACCACAATGTGAACACAGGATGGTTATATAATTTGTTTTTCTACCTCTAATTCAGCTGTGTCATTTTCCCATAGTCTTTTTCTACTTAGCCGAAATAACAGGCCTGAGCCAGGGTTTTACAACACCTTCCTATATGCAACAGCAAGCAAAGAACTATACTATCATAAATAGCAGATTTTTTATAAAGGAGTTGTGGAGCAGAATAACATACAAAACTGCCCAACTGTATGAAAAAGAATTAATTATCTCTTGGCATTGAGGAATACATCATCAGTAAAGTTTTCTTCTTGCCCACAAAAAAAATCACATGCAAACTTTTTTGTATCAGCTACTCATGTAGGTGGCATAGCTATAATTTTTCGGAATTTATAATGTCTTCATTTAGTCATTAACCCTTTAATAATTTACTGTTAGTACTTAACAAAAAAAAAAGTAGTCATCAGATTTTTATACTACGGAATTAAAAAATAAGCTAATCCCACACTGAACCTATGCTGGCAACCAATAATCATAGTTATCAGCAAGTCTAAATTGCAGAAGTCCTTACCTTTTTTCATAAAGAAAAAAATTAAATATAAATTAAATACAAATGCAAGTGTATTAATAACTTGTTCATGCCAAATGCCAACCATCCCCTTCCACTAAAAAAGTAACACAAATATGAGGAAAGCTACATACCTGAAGGTTATAGAGAGTGAAAGAAGCAGAATAATTGTACCAAATATTGAAGTTCCAAAACACCCATTGTCCAGACCAGTGTATCACCAATAAATAGTTATGTATGTAAATAGATGAGAAAATGCTAATGGTAACAAAGAAAGGGTACAAGGTGCATATGCTGTTCTTGCCAGCTGCTGTACAGGCTTGATGAAAATGAAACTAAAACAAAATGCCCAAAGTGGTAGAAGATTATGTTTCAAGAAAATTATTACAAAACTGCAGCAGTCACAACATATTTTGCTTATAGGAGTTCTGGTACATTTTAAGGGACAGAAATGTTAAAACAGAAAATCACGGACAAAGACTCTCTAACTAGTCAAAGTCAGAAAGTGGTATGTTTATTACATTGGCGGGTGGCACCATGGCGATCATCCCCAAAATGCGTGATTGCACCATACAAGGATTTTTGCCTTCTATTTATTTCCCAAAATAATACATATACACAACCCCAGCACCTCCCCCCCCCCCCTCGCCCCGCCTTTGTAGTAAAATGAGGTTATTAGTCCTTCAAGTGTGCGCAGTTCTTTTCTTGAATTGGGTCGGTGGTCATGAATTGGGTCAGTGGTCCCAGGGATAAAGTCAGGAAGGTCTTTGTCAGATGTCTATGACCCTCTGGCATGATCCAAGGCCCCCTGCTTCATGATGGATTGACATATGGTCTGGGTGCTGGGCATTGTTCTACTGGTTTCAGTATGTTCCTATAGTGGTTCACGTGCTCCACTTCCTTCTACAAATAAGCTTATAATATAACATTTAGCTTCAGCTTAAGCATCTAATAATCATTGGTGTATCTAACTTCAATATGAGTTGGTTCTAACCCTCAGCTAAAATCTTAGCCCTTTAAAATCACTTACATGAGTTGCACATGAAAGTAATTTCAAAAACATGGAGCAAAGCACATTCTTCCACAGAAGGAAGAGCCATAGAATCACAGAATGATTTGGGTTGGAACGGACCTTAAAGATCATTTCATTCCAACCTTCCTGCCATAAGCAGGGACAGCGTGCACTAGACAAGGTTGTTCAGAGTCCTATCCAGCCTGGCCTTGAACACTTCCTAGGATGGCCCACAACTTCTCTGGTCAACCTGTGCCTCACCATCCTCCCAGTTACAACTGTTTTCCTAATATCTGATCTAAACCTCTTTTATTTTAGCTTCAAGCCATACCTTCTTGTCTTGTCACTACATACTCTTGTAGTCTTTCTACATCTTTCCTGTTAGCTCCCTTTAGGTACTGGAAGCTCACAGATGGTTTATCACTTCTGTCCTTTCTTTTCTAAAAGTACTAAATGTCAGAGGTCACTTAGTAGCTTGGTGATTCAGAGAACAGCACAGAGTGCAGACTGTTCTGAAAAGTTACATAAAGAGTTGTAAAGGATATATTTGGTCTCCATATATCCGCTTCAGTGATTAAAATATTGTCTACTGCAGATTGTAAGGAAAAAAAAAAACAACTTGAGAAACTATAAGTTCTAGTAAAGGGATGAACTGATGAACTTTGCATAGGCAATGAAGAGGTACGTGCAAATACACTATCTAAGTCACCAGCTGTGGAACTTCTTCCTTTCTGTAAGCCTCTAGAAACTTGATTTTATCAGATATGGAAAGTCTCATCATTTTGCCAGTCTGGATGACAGAATCTAGATTTTCATATTCTGTTCAGTGGAAAAGGGACCAAGAGAGATATAATTTTCCTCTTTTGATATTTCAAAGTCAGTTTACTTTATGCATAACTTTGATTCAATAGGATGTAAACACAGTCAGCTGAACAAAGAGAATCCTTCATATCGCAAGCTGGCAACAAAATGGAAGCAGATTAAACAGGAAAGGTGTAACATCAGAAAGGTATAAGACACTTGAGACCCACAAACACCCTCAGTCCCTAATCATTAGCAAATGTCTCCTTAAGAACATTGCCTCCTTATATTACTGAGAAGAAAAAAATCTTACTGAGACTACGTTACAGAGAAAAAATAAGAGTTCCCATATATGCAATCAACAGACAGCACAAAAAAAACAGGTTATTAATTTGTTAATCAGTTCAGCACTGAGGCTGTAATGCAGTGATATTTCCTTAGCATATTTTTTAATACATCCATTATTCACTTTGTAAGTATATAAGATCTCATGTAAAACTGCTATTCTTTTTATAATGAGAACACTGAAAACATTTTTGGAAAGGAAGTCCGATATTGCTGAGGGAAAGTCTTGCTTCTTAACTAAAAGATATATAATGTTTCCTCCTCATTGTTCTACAAAAATATCTGAAAGTGACATCTCTATAAGGAACAGTAGATATGAGGTAAAAGATCATGCTTTGCTTTGAGATTTGCTAGGGTTCATATTTTTGAGCTTTTATTTTTATTATTGTCTGTGAATTGCTTGGAAGGAAGCATGGATTCCAAGTGTTTCAAATTACATAAAACCAAATATGTAAATACACAATTCCAATATAATCTGAAGATTGCAAAGATGTTCTCCAGTTTGGTCTCTCTTGTTATGATTGCAATCTATTATAAACCTAATTAACAAAAATTTCATAAGAATATTATTTAGATTTTTATCTATCAATGTAAAAAAATCGAAGACTTTCAGTGCTAGATGGAAAAGCCACTATAATCTACTGTAGGCAGCTCAGCACACTCAGACAAATCACTAGCCAAAAGAAGAGGTGTTCAAAACTCACCGTCACAATTTGGAACAGGTCATCAGCAGCTGTAAATCCTTATAAATAATTTCAATCAGCTAAGATCTGCATTTGAAATATTGTTCAGTTCATGTTTAAAACCTTTCCCTCTGTCTTTGGGTTATGAAGCAAAGCAAAAACTCTAAGCAGCAAAGCAAAATTATGATCAGAAAATACCTCTTCTTCACATTATCAGCTTCTGATATCAATGGTTTTCATTGGTTTCCATCGAGAAATAAAGCTCAGGATGTGTTCATGTAAAACATATCCTCTCATTTGTCAGTCACAATTTCAACGCTCAGGATTACTAGGAATGAAAGATACCCAGTCTATGGGCAGAAAGCTAAGAATTTGCAAACAAGATGCATGTTGAAAGTTTCATTTGGACATAGTTGTAGACTTAGAAATAAATTGCACTTTCTGAAAAAAAGATCCTCTTCATAAGTTGCTTAATATCTGTAGAGCAATTTGAGGTGATAAGACTTCAATACTTTGCAAAAAATAAAAGCTCTTTCTATTTTCATCATTACTATGACCTTTCCTTCTGGGGTTCTTTGTGTCCTTTAACTGTCTTTGTCTCCCACTGGTTTTGCCTACTTAAGACTGTAATATCTTCAAGACAGGAACCAGTACTTAACACTCTGTAGCTTAATTGCTTAGCACTCTGTGGTCCTAATAGCTACCTAGAATCTCAAAGGTCACAAATATTCTATGAGGTCAAGATTAATTCTCCAAGCAGTTTTTGTTTAAAATAGATGCAATGATTATTTTTCAGCTAATATAAAATACATACTTGCTGGTCTCTATCACAGATACATAAACAAAATATTTTGCATTAATTTGTAATTGCAAAGCCCAAATTTTATCTGATGAGTATTACTTGCATTTGTCTCAGGGTTCATCTTCAGGTAAATTGCTCTTCAGTATAGCTAGAGAGACAGGTCACTTCTGTATATGGTGGGAAAGATCACAGTGTGGCTTTTCTGCTAATTTTGCCATTTACAAAGCTCCAAAGGAATGTGCATATTTAAGAGAGCAGGTACTTTGGACTTTAGCGCTTCCTACTCTAAGAGCAGTGGTTACATCTCCACACTAAATTTTTCTCCCGATAGTAGTGAGAACACTGCATTCAACTCTTCAGGACATTTGGACAGGTTTCCATTTCATCTCTGGCCTTTCCCTTACCTGTAACAAGGGCAATCACACTCCAGTCTCATAGTAGTCCAACAGTCTTTGCTCTGAAATATAAGCCCTTGCTAGCACTGCAGACAAATTTTTGCCAGCCTTTCAATTCCTTAATTTTCTCCACATTTGCTGTCATGTCTCAAAACCTACAGGTACAATGATTTACCTATAGGTACTATTATGCCGGCACATGTCTGCAGGGACTGTCAGGTGCTTTTGAAATAAGTCACCCCATCCTTGAGGAGAGCTTGTTGACCATGAGTGAACATGATTTTATGAGGAAAGCATTAAAATTGAAATAATCTTTCCGTTTTATGTTTTGAAGTTTTAGCTTTTTGCAATTTAAGTATTCGAACCAAGTCAGATGTTAAATATTCTCAAAGGGAAATTACCTTTCCTTTGTAATTACATTACCTTTGGATCTGGATTTTACTAGACCAAGACCATGAAGAGGGCATTAAAGCAGAACTTCAAACATGAAATATGTAGTACAGATGCAAATGGTGTTCTAATTCTCAGAGAGACTTTGTAATTATGTTAATGATTTGACTGCATTGTTCTAACAAGACTGATTTTGGATTTGTATGCAATTGCAGGGCATATTTCACTTAATTCTAACACTTCCTAGATAAGAGAAAATTAGAGAAATTCTGTTAATTAAATTGTGCCTTGAATAACATACATAGATGTGACCGAGGAGGAAGATATTAGTGAAAAGCCTTTTTACTAGAGGAAAGGAGGTAATTTCTACAAAGTAACAGAAGAGTAAAGCAACTAAAAAGATTCTCAGATGTACAACATACCTATTTTAGAGGTAGGTAAAGGTATAATGTGACCACACTACATGTGAAATAGTTTCATAGGTATTCTATACCAACACAAATTTCTTCAATTATATTAAAGAATTTTAAAAGTTTTCTTTTCCTAAATAACCCTTCCTTGCTCCATTGTTGATGATTTCTCTTTATTTTTTTATTTTTCTATAAACAAAGCCTGAATAAAGGTAAATAAAATTAGCCAATTAATTTAATTCCAGATTTTTCCTTAAAAAATCTAATTAAGGGATAGCTATACCATTTGCATATATCTGAATTCAAGTGAAAGCTTACAGTTTAAGTGAGTAGAAGCAAAGAATCAGTGGATCACCATGGTTGGAAGGTACCTCTGGATACTCTCTGGTCCAAACTTCTAGTTCAAAACTTGATCAGCAGGTTACTGAGGACCAAGTACATAATCAGATTGTTTGATAATTGTTTATCCAAGACTTAAAAGTCTGGGTTAACAACAGAACAGAATTTACAGCTAAAAAGCTGAGCTATTCTAACAAGTAAAATCCTGACATTGACACATGGATACTGAAAAAAAGAATTTGTTTTATTTTTAATAGTCACCACAGTTCTTAAATGGAATACATGAATGTACAAGAAGTGCTAACTAGAAAGCACAAACTAAATAGTCAATATTCCTTGCATTTTAAAATTAGGTTTCCATATTAAAATCAGCTTTTAATGTGGCCATAATTTTGTTTTACCAAACATGAGGCAAACTTCAAGCAGCCAACAGGAGAGAATCCGTATTTATTTTCATTGCCAGATTATTATACTCATGCCCATAGATTTGCTGACAATCAAAGTAACAGGTAATTCTCACCACAGAATCCATGGCCTAAATAAATCTATTAATTCATAAGATATTGGTCTTCTTTAATTGGATCACATTTATACACATTTTCTATGTCAAAACCCAGAGATTGTGTTGTATTTTGTAGCATGTATATGCAGTCTATGGCAAGAGCAAGAGTGCTGTACTTGTGCACAGAGCTGCCTGTAAGAACTCTCCATGCACTACTGAAGGAGCAAGCATTACTTACACCAGCTGTTCAATACAGCCATAGAGGAGCAGGAAGACTATTTCTAATTTTAAAGATGAAATTTTGAGCTATAAGTAATAAATGCAACAAATCTGGCCAACTCGTTGATTAGGAGAGACTATGTAATTTAGACAGAACATGCACTTGGATCAGTCACTACTCATGAAAAGAGGAGTCAAGCTATTACAATTTAATTTCTGTACTAATCTTAAGTAATAACAGCCATCTAAGATGAGGATATACAGACAATCTTCCATTCTCTCCAGTGAACAATATATACATGTATATGTAGATTCTAAACAATAAGGCCTCAAAATAGCCTTGTTTTGAATGTTCTGTATGTTTTGATACAGGCAGTTGACATCATATACTGCTAAAAGAAGGCTAATCTGATTTCCAGCATAGCACAAAAGTTGTATGAGGTTGGAGCCTGATACAGACTCTAATGATATCCTGGAACATCCACATTTACTGTAAAACCTGTTTTCACCTGCAGCAGAATAATTTTATGCTGTCAGAGCTCTACCAGAAAAAGGAAAAAAACAAAAAGGGCTGCAAGTGCAGCATATGAAATCATGCTACTTCAGAAGAAACATGATGGAAACCTCTAGACATGTAGCTGGAAGTGTAGGGATTTGTACTGTAAGAAAGTGAATTGAATCTTCTTATACAGTCTGCTCTTCACTTAACTCAGAATAAGTCAGCATGTTCTGAGGGTCTGGACGAAATAATCAAAATGGAATTCTGTCTTTTGCACACTTCTTTGCTGATCACCTCCTATAAATAAAGTGATCAGCATTTTTCCTTCAGTAAAAAGCAAACACCCTCTTGCCTACAATTAATATTTTCTTTCACAAATTCTCCAATTCACATTTCACCTCCTTTTTTGCAAGGAGATTAATTATGTATTTAAAGAAAAAGAGAGACAGAGAATACATATGTGTCTGGCATTGCTTTGCTTCCAGCAATAAAACAATAATCATAATTCTCTACAACACATTACAAAAGGAGTGTAGTCATTATAATATTTCATTATTCCATATCCAGGGATGTCTGTTAAAGAATGATTTTACCAAATCTATTATTTAAACATCGATTTAGTTCAGAAGAATTTGTTCTTGTTTGCATGTTTGTTTAAACAGAACAACAGTGTGGCAATCTTTGCAACATTTGCTCAAGAGAAGAATGGTCTTGGAGGTAATGCATTATCTATCTAACTTGGTTATACTGCAGGGAGCACTAAAAAAGAAAGTAGTTGTTTGAGTCTGATGAAGGAGATAATATATTGACGTAAAGTTTCTTTTGTTTCCTTACTTCCCTACTAATTCAGTTAGAATGTAAACCTTCCCTAGTAATAAACTACCATAGGCTCCTATGCCAACAGCAAGTCTGGCTTTTTGAAGATACCCCATTATCAGATATACAGAAGAACTGAGTATTTCAAACAGGGATTCAATCAAGCAGGGTGTTGCTATCCTTATTTGTAGAACTAAAGATACTAAAATGATCCAATTTTGCTGAAGCTTTAATCCCTTTGGAATTAGTTTTCATAGTGAGATAGGGACCTTATTTCTTTTCTAACTTAGTGCTAAAAAAAACACCTAAGTTTGTTACTCACCTAAGAAGTAGTGATTTTTTCCTCTTTTTGAAAAATTTCCTTACAACTACAAAGCTGTCCTTTCCATTTTACTAAAACCCATTTGAAATGTTATTGTGGCAATGCTGTTGTACCACTACACATAAGAATTTTCCTGTGCTAATGTTCTGAACCTCTGGGTTTAATAGGTCAGTTATAAACATTTGTTGTTCAACCCCCGTAGTCCTTAAAGTGGCTAAATAACTAGGATACTGTCTGTTCGTGTTCTGGAGTTCAGTGCATTCAGAAAGTCTGGAAGGTTGACAATGGATGAATGTATGGGCATGTGTCCTTTTGGGAACAAAACTAAATAACTCAGACTCAAGTTCAGAGGGATCAGAGATCACCACTTTGTATCTACATAACTGGAGCAACATCTTTATCATGCAGTAAACATAAAGTATTTTCATACAATGAAGTCCTTCAGTTTTTTAAAAACACTTTTGTCCCTTAGATAAGAGAAATCTAAAGTAGAAACTGTCCTATTCAGGATGATTGTGAGACTTTTGTGTAATCTTCCTGCAACCTACTGAGCCAATTCTAATTTCATTGACATTGTAAGCTTCTATAAATTGCAATACTTCACCTTTCTTCTTTACTATATTTTTCCATCACTTTTATATTGTTTCCATATAGTCTTATACTCTGTAATGTGATGGCATATACTGTGCTCTTTACTACCTCTATAATCCAATGGGTTTTACTTTATATTCTGTTGCTATTTTTAACTTGACTGTTTCCACTGCTCTTCTAATCTGGTAGTATTCTTTGTACATGTATTAGCTATGATCATTTCATCACTTATACCTATACATTTGCAATGCAACCAAACATTACCCATTCCTTTTATGTTGCTGAATCATTTGATTTTGATTAGAAAAAATTATTCTAAAGCAGACAGATAGGAATTTGTCATAAGGATACATATGTCTGTGGCCTTTTCATCTATTCTGACTTAATATTTAATCCTCAGGGAACCACAGAGTTAATCAGTTCTAGACTGGCCTGCTGAAAGATTAATAGTCTTGTAGTAATACAATGAGAAAGCAAAAAGACATTATTCTAGAACATCTAAGTATCACTCAACCAAAAAACATTAATGATTTTTATTGACTGATTGTCAGATACATTTTAATGCTGCAATTGCTTGAAGTTACTAATGTTTTACATCTTTTTCCTAACTTTAGCCTGTAAAATGCTGTGCTTTAGTAGATGCCAGGTAGTAAAATGTTTTTCTAAAGTCAGATGAAGTTGAGATAACTCATTAGTCCACAGGAGTAATCTTTAATCCAGATCTTACCCTAAACTTGTGATTCCTGCATTTAGCCTTTGACTGTGAATTTTAAAAAATGAAATATTTTCCTGTTTCTGGAAAACCAGGTTGTGATTTATAAACAACAAAAGTGTAACATTTCCACTCCCCATGTGATGACTAAGAACTATACTTGGGCACTTCAGTTTCACATAAAATGAACAGAACCCAAAGCCAAACATGGTGTTTGGATCCATATACTGAGCAAGCCGCTGAAAACCTTTCCAGAATGTAATGTTGTTTCTTGCAGACTCTATGACAAAATTAAAGTTGATTTATGCAGCAGTTTTGCTATCTCCATGCAGCAGTCTGAGTACAGGATTGAAAGCTTATTTTACAGGTCTTCTTCCCAGCTATGAATTGAAAAAAATGAAAAAGCTGTTCTGTAGCATTTTCTAAAAGAGAACGGGTTACAAAGCAAAGATACTGTAAACTCCCTGCGAACAGTGAGATATAGTCAAATTACCTTTGGATCCAGCTTTTCCCTTACAAATCCCATAGGAAATTATAGTTTGCAGATGGAAACTCAATGAGATGCAATCTAAGTGGTCCAGAGAGGGTTTTTTTTTTTTATGAAAAGAGCAACAAAAATAATGACAAAGGTATTATTGATTTTCTTTTCATTCCTGCTTCTCTTTCACACTCACTCAAATTCTTACTCTAATTGATAAAGCAATTATTACTTTCCAGGGATGTTTTAATTACTGTTTTACAAAAGAAATGCAGTATTTTTTTATTAACATGATATCCTTCAGACATACCAAATAATACGTTTCATTTAATGAACCAAAATCCAGATGTGGGATGAATCTTTTTCAAAGATTGCTCTACTGCTGTCTTCACAGATTCAGAGGAATCATATTTTGGTTTTAGATAATTCATTGCACGCACCCAGTCTCAGTAGTCAGCCAAGTCACGTGCTAGAATCTCAATTAAGTTGTCAAGCACTTACATCGAAAATATGTCAGGATTATTGTAAGTGGAAGACCTCAGAACTCTGCAAAGATCTGCTCTATTCAAAGTCCTTTAAATGCTTTTGGTCATGAATACCCAAACCTAGTTCATTTTGGTACAACCAGTGATAAGACTGGCAGCAACAGCTTTACTTTTCTGCACTATTCTCTTCGACTTTATAATTTCCCAAACCATAAGCTCACTTTCAATAAGAAATTGTTGTAATATATCTCGAAAATTTTCAAACAAGGACTCTACTAAATCAACATTTCAAGAAATGTATCTATCACTGCCCTGGCTTTGTTCATCATTTAGCTTTTCTTGATTATTGCAGCAATTTCTTGCAGACTAACTAAGCACAGGAGAGTTATTGGTTTATTTACTTTAGGGTGCATAGAGCAAGTGCATGTTTTTCCATGCAATTACTCATGGTTATAATTCAAGCACCATCCTAGGTATGTAACAAAGATCCATTCGTCAGCTTTCCAAGGGAAAATAAAACACCAGGCAGATATAGATAAAGAATTAATCTCAGAAAATGTTAGACCTGACATGTCCTTATTTCAGAAAGTCTACTGCCTTGCTTTGATGCAAGAGGAGGTAAGCACATGCAATTCTGTAACATGGAGTACACAGCATACTCTATTCCTATACTGTAACCCATCAGTACACAACATACTATATTCTCAGTCCCCTACCCAGAATTTATCTGATGCAAGAAAAATTCATAGTCTGCCTCGAGCCAAATAGATTTTTCCAAAATCCAAATAAATTTTGGATTATATGTCTTTAGTGATGTAGAAGCTGACAATGTCTGTATCCTTGTCTGGAATAGGCCTGAAACCCAAAACTCTCCTCCCAGGGAAGACAAAATTCAGTTCTGCTGCAAACTGCAAACTGTGAATATCAGGATTCTGCACAACACATTAGTATAAAATGACAAAGGATGGATTTCTCAACAGGTAACTGAAATTCTGGAAAGAACTGGAACATGAACAAACCTATAAAAATCTTCAGCATGCAACAGAAGGGGGTATATGGTAGGCTAAAGATTAATACAAAAACAGGATATATGGCCCTGTAAGACTTACATTTTTAATTTTTGACACAAGACAGTAATATTTTTCCCTGTACAGTTTGTGACAAAAGTGTGGATGTTAGCAGTTCTATGTATAACAATGGAAAACATCCATTGAATTGTCCATCCAAGTTATCATCACTGTTGTTATCAGTACACAACACTTATAATTAATTATCTGGCATTATTAACCTAAGTTGTCATACCTTTACTGATTCCCAGAAGACTACATTGGTGAAGTAAGACATATCACAGTGTTCTTCCTCATATATGCCTATGGCAAAAAAAGACAATGTTTTGTTAAAACCATGAAAATATTACTTTACTTCTTTTAATAATGTAGCACTGTTTGTTAACAGTCCAAGAGAATTTTTATGTTCCTTACATAACGAATCCATATAGCCAACTAGTAAAATACAACTGTCTTCATTTGTGGGACCACCTCAGTAGACAGGCCTACAAAATTACAGTGTGCTCTTTGAGTAAGCAAAGCAGAAGCAAAAACAGTGTTTCAGTTATTAGAAACATAAAGTCAGCAAGAGTCAGTTGTCTTAAATTTATTTGCAAAATAAAATTAGTTTTCCAATTGAAAGTTAATTCACAAGAGGAAGCTGAATTAGAACATAAAGAGCATGTCGGTATCCAAGATGGAATGAAAGCATTGGAAGTAGTAAAACAGGGTAAAAATCTGCAAAGTTAAAAAATCAATTAGATTATGCAATGAACAGCCAAGGGGAGATGGTCTTGGGGACAGGGCACTTGAGCTAAGTTCAGAGGGCTTGATTCTATCATTCACCTAAAAGGACCCTGGTTTAAGGAAGTGCTGAATGTCCAGACTCGGAGAAGTTGTCCAGCTTAAAGTAATAGGAAATTACTTTCCACATGACTTGATTCTGGAAGTTCCCTCTCTGCTTATGAGAACAAAGTATACCCAAGATGCAGTTCTGAATTTATTAAAGTATAATCCCTTCCCTAGCTCTGCTCCCTACCTCTTTCCTAAAAGATATATTAATTTATTTCCAAAGCGATCCTGAGAGATGCAGGAATGTCAACAGCAGCACAGCAAAGCAAATAATTAACTGAGCTATCCAATCCAACCCTTTACACTCTAATGCTTTTCTTTTAACTGCTGCCAGGTTTGCATCTTTTACATTCATAGAAAGCAGGTTTCCCCACATAATGACTCTGTGGAGAGCAAACTTTATTTACTATATAATTTTTTTTAAAACCCCCAAACATAATTAATTCATCACCACTTATCTTTATTTCAGAGTTACTCAGTCAAATCACTGGATTTACTGCAGAATAAAATTTGCATATTGTGATGATGAATCAAACTCTTTGCTTTTGATAATTCCAGGTTATTTGTGGCCAGTGAAATGGTCAGCTGCTTACAAAATCACTGTAGCAATCAGTTTTTGACCTTGGTTTCCCTATAATTTGCGTCATGATTTAGAAGAAAAATCACAAGGAAATTTAGGCAGGCATTAATCTAATGGGAAATGAGGTTTGTGTAGATTAGGTTATGTAAGCAATCCAGTGACTGGGTAACAAAGAAAAAAATCCTCAAAGTTCATGACCAAATAGGGAAAAAAATCAGTTGCCTTACTGAAAAGTTTTGAAAATGGTGAATAAAAAGCTTAAAAGGAAAGTCAATACCTGATCCGCAGTCATACAGGGTTTGCATTCTTCTAAAGTCATAAGTATGTTGCTTTTGTAAACATTGTTTCACATAACAGAGCATCAGCATAAATATCTTGGTGAATTTGGGAGTCTGTTAAAACCATTGCAGTCCAGGAACATAAATATGAAATCATCAAACTACTTGATTCATTAAAAAAAAAGGAATTTTAATTGGAAAAAAAATATGAAGCCAGAAGAGACATAGAAACGTAGAATCACAGGATGGTTTGGGTTGGAAGAAGCCATCAAAGATCATCTAGTCCCATTCCCCTGCTAGGTGAAGGGGTATCTCATACTAGATCCAGTTGCTCAAAGCCCCATGCAACTAGACATGAAAACTTCCAATGATGGGGCATGCACAATTTCTCTGGGTAACCTGTTCCAGGATCCCACCACCCTCACCACAAAAAAATCTCTTCCTTATATCCAGTCTAAACCAACTTGCCGTACACATAATTCCAAGTCCTCTCAAAGACCAAAACACTTTTTTTCTGCAGAGATCAAATCATATTGCTTAATACAGAAAGTACTTCAGATTACAGATCTAAGTGAGACTAGCTACTGGTCACCAAAGGCCTCCCATCCCCACTCTAAGATTACTGGCACATCACATACACTGCAAACATGTAAAATGTTTCTTGAAATTAGCTCATTTGTAACCTGCTTGTTCTGTAAGAATAAGCATTAAACGGCAAAGAGGACTTACACTAAAATACCTCAGCCAGCTACTTTACAGCCAGACAAGTCTTGGTGTGTCCAGATTTTTTTTTTTTTTTTTTTTTTTACTGTCGGTAGCTTTTATTTTGGAAAAGCAGAATGTTTGGGGATGTATTTGTTAAGAACTAGTTTCCCCTTCTCTAATCCTTTTTCACCGCCACAGAAATCTGCCATGGCCAATGAGCTAAAAGAGCTCCTTTAGGGAAAATTTCCCTTCATTTTCAGATACTTTTCTCTAGACTAAATGACAATTTATTATTCTTTTCTCCAATACCATACTCAGGAAAGCTAGTACTTCTCCTTCTAAAATACTTCCTTAATCTCCAGTAGTCAATATATTTGTTTAACTAGGTAAAGGAACCAAAATATATTGTGTATTAAAGAGACCAAATGAAAGTTATACACTTTTCAATTACAAGAAGCATTCACACAACTATTTGCTTAAACTTCAAAGCCACTCTCTGCATTATATATTTTTTAATTTAGATTTTGAGGCAGAACCCTACATAGACTCCAAAATTGCCAATGACTCCTGTATGCTTTGGAAACATTAATATTCTTTATTTCCATAGAGTCAGTCAGTTTGGTTTTTGCTCCTGCTATCTATCTTAACAAATTCCTGCACCAGTAAGTTCCAGAATTTAAAAATATCTTGTGTGAAGAAGCCCCCTAGATTAGAATTTTGTACCTGCTAAATCTATTTAATATCTTCAGAGCCTATGTTACACACCAGGGAAAATATAGTTAATAAAAAAAGATAATCGGAAAACTGAAGACTCTTCACAGCATCTACTGCATTTCATTCAAAATCTATGATGTATTCTTTGGCAGCACTCTGTCATCAGTGGTTTAAAAAAACTTGGGCAGAAACATGAAAGATTTTTTTTTCTACTAACAATATGAATATACTTCCTTCTAACTGAAAATAACTTTGATTTGAATTTGAAATCAAGCAAATTATGACTAATTACTGCGAAATCTACTGTGTGCTTTTGATCCATTCAGCTAAGCTTACTGATCTATGACATCCTCATAACTCATAAAGACTAATTCCCAAAGACTATGACTGTGTAATTCTCATCTTTTGATCACCAATTAACATTCTCCAGAAAACAAAATTTTTTTTCAGTGTCATTATACTGTGCCGTGTCTGGTAATATTGCTTATGTATTTGGTAAGTGGCAAATTACTTCTGCAGACTTTTATTTTAAAATAATTATCATAGGCATACAAATAATTAATTTATTATTTTAGGGGTTTTTGGTGAAAATTTTCATCCCCTTAGAGCTGTGTTTCATTAATGGATTATCTTTGTTCATTCCAAAATTTTCCAGTATTCATAACTGTGAGATTGTTGCACACACACATGTACAACACACACATATAGCACACCAGGACTCTACTATTCTAATTTTTTGCCACGGTTTTCAGCTAAATAATAGTAGTTCATGCTTTGCAGTAGCCATACCAGTTTACACACATAATGTGAAAGCAGGTGGCCACTTTTCTTTCCTTTATATAAGAAATAATTTTGGAAGAGTATATAACCAGGCATATAATGAGTTGTCTTCACGTAGCATGCAAGACAAATTGTTTGGCTCTAATAATATATGTACAGATGCAGGACTCACACTGCCCAGACTTATAAAGCCAACAGAAAGGGGTAGGCTCCTCTATTCTAATCATTTGCAATGGGTTTATAACCTGAGTGCCACCCCTCATGTCCTTGATACTGACTGCATTTGCAGAGATCCAAAACATGGTACCTTAAGGATCAAACCACTCCCCTGAGCTCAATAGTTATATTACACACCTTAAAGCAAAGTAGTTTTCAGGCACCACAGTGAATAAAAGGTCAAACATATCCACCAGGCTAATCTTCCATCTTGGTCCACATGGACAAACTGGAGCATGGAAAATCTGGGGAGTGCCTGGTTTACACTCAAACATCATTGCAAAGAATCCACACCAAGGAAAGGCACTTACATTAAGTATTAGTGGAGTCACTTATGCATGATATGGCTAGAGTGAACTTGCCTGAGATTCTTCTTCTTTGGAGCCTCTCCAAAATACAAGCCAATTGAAATAAAAATTTCAATTTTCTTCTGAATTACATTATAAGCCAGTTGCAGTAAAAGTGACCCTATGCCATCATGTAGGCTTCTTATGAACTGCATTGTCCTTGTCAAATGCTTGACTTCTTGTCAATCTAATCCCAGTCTCAAAGAAGGACTATAAATAGAGAGCAGTTACTGCATACTTCCGATCCATTGAAGCATCTATGAACCCTGCAGTTTAAGAGAGAAACACACAACATAAAGCTATAAATATTTCTACATTCTTTTTTTCTCAGGCACTCTTTTCACCCCAGAGAGTGGAAATAAAACTGAGGAAGCTAATCATATGACCCTGGGAGAACTTAAATGATTGCTCTGATATGAGCAGTTTTTGGTAGGATCCTAAGGAACAGTATGCATTGG
The DNA here is from genome assembly GCA_003676055.1 of Chloebia gouldiae. Classification (NCBI taxonomy): domain Eukaryota; kingdom Metazoa; phylum Chordata; class Aves; order Passeriformes; family Passeridae; genus Chloebia; species Chloebia gouldiae. Next base: position 19,028,569 of record QUSF01000013.1, read on the forward strand.
TGACATTAGCAGCAATCATTAACTTTTGGTCTTGATCATTGGTCCCAGGAAATCTGTGGCTTGCAGCATGCCTCATATTTACTGCTGCTGGTCTAATATATGGTTTACAAGACCATTTTGGAAGGTCTGTGGCTGTCTCAGACACACCATGTTTAATGGGAGAATTTAACAAGAACTTGTACTCAGTTTTCTAAAAAATGAGAAGCGTTTGACACAGATTTCTATGATTTCAGGTGTTATTTTCTGCAACATTCCGTAAAACTATAAGACAAGGTATTGTAAGGGATAATATGGTTTCAGTTAATTTTTTTAGCCTTTTTTTTACTATTACTTTTAAATCTCATGTATTTTATTCCTTCAAAACCAAAACTTTTTAACAGTCTACATAATGACTACCAGCAAACAGACTAAGAATTTTCACAGCAACTGATGAGTAATGCAAAAAGGTATCTGGTTGAAAGTTCTTCTGTAGCGGAAAATCTTTCCTTGCCTTTTAATTCCCTTCAGTCGTTAAAAAGGGCAAAATTTCCTCACAGTATTTGAGGCTGAATTTGTGATGGCACTCAAAAGGCAAGTTGAGGTTACTAATTTTGAATCAAAAATTCAGCATCAATCAAAGTCAAATCTTATTTTGGCATTGCTCTTTCTCTTCCATCAGTTTCAGAGCTGGATTCAAATTTTGCTCTATACATGTCATAGTTCTGGCATGACCCAGCCAAAGGCAGGTCTGCAGACCAACTCAACTGGCTTCACTGGTGCATGAGTAGATTCTGAAGTCATTTAAGAACAAGTCAGGAAAGAACCATGGAAATGTAAAAGCTCACAAAAAACTGAATCCATCAAAGACACTAAAAGTTTGAGCAAAAATAAATAACTTCTGAGATCAGGGATTATATTCCACCCTAGGAGTACTGACTGGTGGATGGCATTGTAATAGATTGCACTTTCATGCAAGTTTGCCTTCTGGCTTCTGTTCAATTAAAATACTCCCAGGTTAACCAGGCAATTTAGCTCTACTGCTCTTATTACCATTATAAACATTAAGTGACATTTGCCCTGGAGATTGCTCTTATGTTGCATGCTGCTAATGCATTCTTTCACTCAGATTTGTAGGGGTTTATTTCATGGAATGGAAGGGGACAGAAGCATCTCACTGTTGTTGGCAATCACAGGCTTGTGAGAACAACGTCATGTCCTTTTGGGTCATGAAGTGTGAATAATAAGTTAATCAGTATTTCCCTGGTGTCCAGATGTCAGGGAGCAAGGGCAAGGCAGTGCACCCTCATCCTGTGGCACATAATGGGCTGTGATGGCAGGGACCCACCAGGCTGCAGGGACATGACTGGGATGTGACCTGGCTGGCAAGCTATGGTGTCAGGAAAGGTCTTCTAAAGAAAACTTTGCTCTTCATTGTTGCAGAATTTCTGAGAGAGACAGGACATGATTTATATTTAGAGTAAGAATTGAGCTACCCCTCAGACTAGGCCCCTGATAAGCGGTCTTGGTGGGGCCTGGAAGACTTTGAAGCAGTAAAAATTTAGTTGTGGTGCAGTTAGATGTTATTTTAAGGTAACTACAAAGTAATGAGCTATCTGAGTGTGAATTAGGGTAGAAGGAGAAGGGGCGGCGGGAAGATGTCCAGCATGGGAGATGGGAGACAGAGTCCTGGGCCAAGATTTCAGCTGTCCGGGGAGTCCAGGACTTTTAACCCTTTCCTGGGAAATGAAGGCTTTGGGAAATATTACTCCTCCTCAATTTGAAGGAAAGAGAGACAACACCTGAGATGTTGGGGAAAGAATGTTGGAGGGAGATTATGGAGTGGCTTTTGGCTGGACTTTTCTTGTCAGCCATAGACTGAACCAATTTCTCCTGCAACAGAGGCTGCATTTTAGGGGGATGCATGGTGAGCCAAAGGACCTGCTTCAGCAACTACCAGTTCAGGAATGAACAGAGAAAGTCGAGGAGGGTGTGATGATGCTCCTCTGACTTCAGGAAGATGAAGATCTTGTTCTTGGACCCTTGGCCCCAGGGGAAAATGGGGGGGACTGTGGTCCCCAAACTGAGACACTGGACTGTTGTTCCTGCTGGTCCTTGGCAAAGCATCCTTAAAGGAGACCTATGAGCAGTCTGCCCATGCATAGTGGTAAGAGCACTGTGACATGGAGAGGAAGTGTCACATTGGCAGATCCTCTCTGCGCAGTGCCATGTGTGACATGGAAACACAAGAAGTGGCAGCTGTGTTTCCTGGAGGTCTATGGTGCAAGGGGGACTCCTCTTTCCCCTGATGGACTCAGTATTGATTATATTGAAGGGTGAATACTTGATTAAGGGTCCAAGTCATGTCTCACTGTGGTTTGTTGGAGACGGTGGGAGGAGGAATGTTTTGAAAGGTTTTCATTTTTGATTTTGTGTGTGCTTTTCTTTCTTTTTTTCCTTTCATAGTAGCATAGTAGTAGTAGCTTAATAAAGTTATTTTCCTTTTTGTTATTAAGCTTGGCTTGCTTTCCTCTGTTCTTGATCGCATTTCACAGCATTCAATTAAGAGGTTGTGTTTTCATGGAGGCGCTGGCATTGGGCCAGTGTCAAACCATGACAAGTGTGAAAAGCCTGACCACCTTAAGGCAAAGGTAAACAATGTTAGCTTGCCAATGAGAGTGCCTTTGTAAACTGTAAACTATATGGAAGTGTAGATAAACTGCCATTTTCTCACTAATAAACTGAGAACATAGCTTTAACCATATTGGCTCGACCTACATTTGTCCTGTCCAGCACCCCCTTTCTTCATGTCATACTTGGTTTTCATCAATGATGTATATTCTCTAGCCTGGTTATCAATGAAAGGTAATACTTCCCAGAAGTCATACTTTTAAAAATGACTTGGAAAACTTAGTGCATGACTTACAAGTGATAACCATCTACCCTAAGAAGCAGATTCATCCTCCATAAGTAAAGTACATTGCACAAGTGCAAAACAGAGCCAGCTTTTGCTGGTTGCTCATCACACTGTATTATCTGGCCATTTTCATATTTCACCAGTCAGATATCATTTCCCTTGGCTATATCCTTGAACACTGAAATGATGCTTCAAAAGAGACACCATGAACTGTATTTTTTTTTTTAATTCCAAGTCTTTTACTTTTGATAGTAGTTTACATAAGGGTAAATTATGCATTCCATTTATAGCAAACATTAGGAAGAACAACAGCCACATTTTTCCCTTCAACTATGTATTGCCATGAGCAAGAATAACATATATTCAAAACAGAGAATGATGCTCTATTTTTGTCTGTGAGCTGGGTGGTCCAATTTGTTACTGCATTGGCCTTTGTTCTATGAACAGTCTGATTTTAATAATAGCTTTGGGCACAACAGAATATGAGTATGAAAAATTCATCCTACATGTCCTGACTTGTGTTATAAAACCTCTGTACAGTGTACTTTAATAGACCAGGGAAATTTAGAAACCAAGGGAAAACATCAGTCTGTAACTTCTGCATAAATTAATTTTACAAATACAATAAAAATTAAATGAATATTTACATTGATTATATGATTTTTGACACCACACTTGTTACAGGAACTATAAAATGTCTGTCAAGTTTCACATCATCTGGAAACTTTCACTCAAGACAATACGTCTGCTACCTTCTACTTCTCCTTATATACATCTTTCTAATCTATCTAGAAGTCAAGATAAAGGGGAATAGGTAATATTTTCCATTTGCTAACATTTATAAATACCAGCAAAATTTTAAAGGAATCTTAAATGCTGCTTGGTGTGTTTCTGAAGGGCAAAATTTATTAAGACTCTAGAGACTGCACTAAGAATGAAAGAGAATTAAGACATGTAGTGGTGGAGATAATGTTTGGCTGACATTTGTTTAAAGCCATTAAGCTAAAATGAAGTTTAACCTCATTAAAGGAGACTGTTAAGACAGGCCCATTCTGTAATCCAAAAGGAAAGTTCTTATTCTTTGAGTTCTCTTCTCTTCAAAGGAATTTGAGCTTAACAGAAAGGATGCACTGGTCAACTTCTTACCACACTTCTGCCTGAAACTTCTCATCATGGCAATTGGAGTGATACTAATTGCACAAAAAAAGGACACCTTGTGTCTCGAAACAGAGAGCTGACCCTTAATGTTACTCCTCTGAAAGCAAGGGAATCCAACTCTGATTTCTTACAATAAAGTACATTGGCAGAAAATTAGCATGATCATAATGCTCTATAAATACTGTACAATTAGAGAATGTAAAATAGAGTTTGGACCCATACAATTAACTCACCTCTAAGCAAGTGAAATCAATACTTTCATATTTGTGAGCCTGAAGTGATAAAAAAAGAAAAACTGATGAGCAATGTGGGTTTTTCAATGTAGAACTGAACACATTATGGTCTCTGGAATACATTACTTAAATTGCACTGTTTTATAAATTTTATTTGATTAGCATTGTTTCTTCTCTTGAATTTAATGTTCTTAAAACTTCTGGAACCCAGGACAACTAAGCATAGCAAATCACAGCAAGGCAAAAACATTTAATAGACTCAAATCAAACACTGTTTACATTTGGGAAACTTCAGCAGCTGATGCAAATCTAGGTCTTTGCTTTTCCAAGCATTCATCTAACTATATTCCTGCTCATTACCAGGGTTTGGGTTTCATTTTTTAATGAAAGCCTCAAATAGCATCATAAACTATCGTATTGGACCTGTTATAAATGAAAATTTGTCCAGCCAAATTCAAAATGAAAAACATAAAATATTTATTTTGCGATCAAATTCTATCTAGCCATCCACAAGGAAAGAACAGAGCCGAGCCCGGGGTCGGCTCTGGGTGTGCAACAGAGAGGTCAGCCTCAGCAGAGGTTTTCCTCTATGCACACACACCTCCATCCTGGCACAAGCTGTTTTTATAGGGAAAATTCCACCCGAGGCCAAGATTTCAGCAGTCTTTTCTTCTATTCAGAGTCCATATGTTAATAAGATTTTCTTTCTTAGTGGTGAGAAAGAACAATTCAGTGTCCGGAGTTGTTGAATCCCTTGATGACATTTATGGGAAGGCTGCATTCACATATATCTGCCCAAGGATTTCCATGATATCCATCTCGGGTTGTTTACGCGGTGATCAGCACCCGGGATTCCCGTATCTCTCCAGACATGGCCCATCTCCTGGCCGGGTTCTAATATGCAACAGGTCTTGCCTGCGAGGGTGGGGGGGCTGGGGGGCTTCTAATACAAACGAGCATAATCTAACAAGTATCCAATATTACATATTTCATACAAGGAATGGCGAGAATTATGTTTACTACACATAACAGACCCTTTATGAAAGGAAATACTATAATGCTGATTTTTCCTCAGCAAAATCCTCCTGTTTTATTAGTACACTTTTGCAGTATTAGAAATATTTGTGACCTATTGCTGCCCTTGATTTGTATTTCTGAACTGTTATCCTAGAGCATACATTGATAATACTGCATATTACAACAAAACAGCATTTCTTTCAGTCTTATAATCTACCAAAGTATGTAGCCAGAGGCAGAAGCATTTTCCTTCACTTTTAAATAAAAATAATTTCATAATTATTCCAGATTATATACAGCAGATGGAGAGGATCCAGTGATCAACTACCACATCTTAAGTCCTGAAATTATGCTCAATGGTTTCTTTTCTTGAAAAGAGCATAAGAAAATCAAAGTGGACATTGTAGATTTATGAGAGTATTTTGTCTTAAGGCTTTAGTTATTAGAAAGGACTGCTAGTTCTCCTACTCTGCTCAGGAAAGTACTCCCAAAACATGTTATTTTTGCTAGAAAAACCAAATTGTTGAATGACAGAAAAACCAGGTAGTCTGCAGATATTCTGCCAATATGTTTTAAAAAGTTTTAAAAGTTTTCATGCCCAGATTAATTCCTAAAAAGGGTAAAGTTTATTGGCAGAGCTCTTCACTTTAAAATAAACTGGGATAGTTATTAGGCAGTCCAAGAGAACTGGGATTCACTCCCTGCTGACAGGAAAATTCATTGCAACCATCTCATAAATGTTATCCCTCTAAGCAAATACCTCTCCTTAGTGACTGAAACTCGTGGGAATGCATTTATTCAAAATCCCAGCATGGGGATCTCAGTGCACAGGTCTCTAAGATGCTGATCCTATAAAGTTTCTATAAACTGTAACCTCAATTAGTAATAGTTGTCCTTAAAAATATTCTCTTTGTCAAAAGACAGCAAACTCAAGTCTTTCCAAGTGAGGTTTTTCAGTCTGCAGAGTGTTTCCAGATAGCCGCAAGGAGCACTCTGCTACTACTTAATCCCCACTAAGATTAAGAAGGTTTCCTTTATAATCTGACTTGGCTATTCCTTCAGGTCTGATGGCTCAGATGTGACCCTGACAGCACTGTGTCCAGTATTCTCATCAAAAATAAAACAGTAAGCAAGACAACAGTTGTCTGTATTAATACCTTCATGTCTTTGAAAATGTATCCATTCTGACCTTAAAAAAAGTTATGTACTTTTATACAAAGTCAAAACTGCAAAATAAACCAAAGCAATAAAAATTAAATACTTTATTTAAATAAGTTAGCAAAATTCTTCACACTTCATAAAATAATTTTGAATTTTTATTTTTTTCCTTACTCTTCTCTCTTCATTCAGGTTAAAATTCATGCAAAGGGTAGACACCAACTTAAAAATCAAAGTGTAACTTTGTATGCATTATTTTATCTATAAGTGAATACTTAGTTTAATTAGCTAAACATTACAGCTCACTCAAATCCAAGCCTCATTATAGTAATTTGAAATAAGAATGACTGAATGTGCAATTGCTTTCAAATCCAAGTTCCTAACAAAACATCCTGTTGTTCAATTCTCATAAAATACGCATCTTTGCTTTTACAACAATTGACCAATATTGTCTATCAAAATCTGAATATTTTGGTGTTACAGGAGTCTGATCAGACACAGGTCTGCTCCAAGACTGATATCAGTTGGTCTCCCCAAGTGTCTTGGTTCTAATGAAGCTTGGCTCTGTGCTCATATGTCCCTCCAATGGCTTCTCACACACATAAACCAGTAGGATCTCCTCACTACAGTGACAGGCTTCACAAAACGTTTTCTGTTTTATATAGAATTTCTTTATGCATCAAGTGTTGAGCAGATACACCACTCACACTCAGTCAGGGAGTCTCCATAATGTGTACAACAACTGTTAGCTGGAAAATAGCACATTTCCCTTACAGTTATGTTACAGTCCTGTTGATGAGTAGGGAGAAATAAGGTACATATTTACATACATTTTCCCCAGTTGTTTCTGAATTACAATCTAAGGTTGTTTTTATGAGGTGAGCAATTAAATGTACCATAATTTCCTAGGATTTAAAGTGATTTTTGTCAATGGAATTATGTGTGTTCCTACTCACTCACTCTAAATCTATGCAGCTCCCTGGTGTGCTCTCCGAGAATAGTTCCATTTCCAAGTCACTCAACATATTTCACTTTTAAGCAGCTATGTGCTAAAAAGCTTCCACTGTTGTCATTCTGAATCTTTAATGGTATTGAAACTGTCAGGCAAAAATTTCATTCTTCTGCTGTTCTGAGCAACAGGAGAATGAAGATCACAGAAGACCCATGTTAATGTTAATCATAAATGTAGATGAGAAATACAATGGCATTTTTCAGAAACTTAGTTCTCTGCTTTAAAAGGCAGAGGCTCCTTATTTTCCCCCTGCTAGCCCATTCATTTTTAAAAAAAGTAACTCCAAATGAAAAATACAACAAGAAAAACAATTAGTCAAATGGACTGAATCAGGAAAATTATCCCCGCCTGTATTTCCCATTGGTTTTCTAATCGCAGATTGTTGTAAGTAGGTTCTACAACTCAATATTTAAGCAACTTATGATCTTCTTGTTCTTTTCTTAACTTGTGATTTTCTTATGCTCATAGCATCCTTCTGAGATTATTCCCTACTCAGACGAGGCACTGAAGAACAGAGGTCTAAGGTACCTGGGAGCATGATTAACATCCTCTATACTTTAGATGTCTACTACATTGTAGGTGGGTTCTTTGAGAGCATTTCTGACCATTCATCTCATGAAAACCAAGAGTGTCCCTTAGAACATGATGAAAACGAAGTATGAGACCCTGTTCTCATGCAGATATCTAAACCCTAGATACAAAAACTAGTGAAGAAAAAACATCCCACCTTGAAGGATTTAGACAGAACTCAGTTATATCTGAATGTCAAACCTTAAGGAGTAATTCCAACTATGCTGCTGCTATCCCTGCAAGTTCTAAAAAAACCTCAGTAGCCTGGTAGTCTTGTCTGTATATTCACACTCCTAGGAAACTCTACAAAGGCACATCTTCTACAAACTCATTTGAAGCTGTCTCCACTCCAGCAGCCAGACAATCACATTAGTGATGGTTTCTGCATAAGGCAAAGAAGGCCCATCCCTCAAAACCAAGTATGGCACCACACTGATGTGAAGCAGAGTTGGCTCTCACAGCCAGCTCTAAGCAGCGCGGCACCTATATACTGCCTGTGGCCACTAGGCTCTGCCTCCACTCCCCGATTGTTTTGCTGAGTTGGTGTTGACAGAGTATGTCTATTATGTATCATTACTATTTGTATCCTTTTAAAATATTCCGCTTAGAGTTTAGACAGACAAGGTAGTAGCCTCAATGCTCCTCAGATTTCCTACTGTGCAGAAAATTTGCTTTTCTTATCAAATCCACTATTTGAGGGTCTCAGTTTCATATTTCAAAATTTTGTTAGAGTAGCAGAAACACAGTCTTTAACTAAAATTCATGTCCACTTCTGAGTATCTTAATATAAATAAATAAATACTACTGCATGCTCATAGGTATTTATATCAAAGCACATAGAACCCTCCATTTTTTTCTGTATTCAGAAGCAGTAACAGTCACTAATTGTCTTTATCCTTCTAAACCACCCATGAGTTAAAAAAATACATTTTCTTTTTCTCCTACGGAACTCAGACTTGGCAAATACAGCTAGGGACCTTTCACTTTCTGAAATACTCTCATGCTTTTGACAATTAAGGCTTAAGCAAAATAATATCCAGCGCTGCTGCATTACATCTTGTTGCCTTGCAAAATTCATACTTTGCTTCAGTTTCCAAAAGAGCCAATGTATTGGAGCAGGTAGACACCTGCTGCCGGGAGCCACATATGACATTTAGACAGGAAGAGACACTACCTACAAAAGTCAAAAAAGGGGCACACCTGTTGAGCATTCCTGTAGATTCATCTGGATGCCCAGTCCATGTAGAAGGCAATTTACACTATATACATTAATTTAGTTGTGGAGATGCTAGAAATGAAAGGGGCTGTTGATTCCCTCTGCATGAACGCTGGACAGATGCAGACAGCACGCAGGATTTCCTCACCATTCCTTACCAATGCCCCAAGGGACATTTGCTACTAACCTGCTAATGGTGAAGTCATACTCCTGGAAGAAGTACCACATTTTTTTGTGTTCTTGACCATTTTTATCCTTGCCCTGAAGAAATACTGTTCTTCCTTTGTCCTCCTGCTATTTTTCTTGAAAGAGATGACAGCCCTCTCTGCCTTTGTCTTAGTCCTGCTAGTCATCATCTTCTTCTGTTAACTCTTTGCTGAAGCTCATATACACTATGGAAATACACACTTCCACAGCTACTACTGAATGCAAAAAATCCCACAACTCACAGCAATTAGCAATGTCAGCTAGCTGTCACTTCTGTTTTGGCCTAAATATTGCTGGGGATTAACAACAGTTCCAGTTCTAGGAAGGATTTTCGGCAAGTTATTTTCTTTCTTTTTGAATATCATTATTACTGAGACTCTGTTGTGATATCAAATTAATTTGCAATTAATTAATGAGCCAGATTCTTAGGACCAGATATGATTCTCTTGCAAATAGAAACAAGCTTTGGGGGAGACATAGCAAGGTCCATGCAGTAGAAAATAACCACTAACTGTCATCAACATGTAGTACAACCTACGTCAAAAGATTCAACAATTATCATTCTGGGTCCCTATTAATGTACACAACTGTTAAGAACTAATTAATGCAACTGCATTTCTCCTAAAAACACTATAAATATTTCTCAGATTTAAAACATAAAATACTACATAAGACTACATAAAATAATCAGTGTTGTTTCCCATGCACTGTTTTAACTTCTCAGCCCTTCTTCAGCTGTATAAAAAGTAATAGAAGATCACACTTGGGAGAGGAAGACACACAATGATTAAATTTTCACCTCCAAAGCACAGACTAGTGTCAGCATCATCTACCCCTACTCTACAGCACATGAATTAAAATCTACAATTTCTGTTCCTTTGAATCCTGTATTTTAAGACGCTTTAAACTAGAGATTTTAAACATGGCATTTTTTTAAAGACCACAGTACACATCTGGTGGTATGAATTCATCAAGCTTTCTTCCTCACTTAGTACCCAGGCCAATCCATTTTATAAATTATGGTTATGAATTAAGCTGACTGATATCTCTCAGGCAACCTGTTCATTAGGTGAACATGATTTCAAATGAGTCAGAAACTGTCCAGAATTTGCCCCAAACATGATAATTAGGTTGAAATTAATGTGTTTTTTCAGAAGTCAAAATTTTTGCTATGTGGTTTCCAATCCAAAGATTTGAAAGTTGCCTTGAAGCTTGCTGAACTTTAAATAAATGAGAATTAAAATGAAACTCCATCCAGAACAGAAGATTGTTTGGTTTTGGCCACACAAAATGCTTAACCAAACAATATTTTAGATAAAATGAATGGGTTGGGTGTCTTAACTGACCACTAGTTTTGGTGGTCCAATGCATTTTAATACAGAAAATAAAGTTCAATAGAAAATTAAACAGAATTGCTTAATACGTTGTTTCATTCTTCTTTTTTACAAAGTGCAATTTCTGCTAGCATCTACAGAATGAGGAAGAGTCTTTAGAAAAACACATAGGAAACACTTTCAAAATTGAATTCTTCTATCATCACAGTAATGAATAAACAAGTTGGTGCCTTCAACCCTTGTGAATGGATGTGAAAACAAACCCGTACAGCTCATAAGTGTTATTTATTTATCTATACACAGTGTATGTACATAAATAATCTAGTAAATTGAGAACTTCTAATTTGATTCAAGCTTGGAAATGCTTTTCATATTCATAGACCTCAGTCTCAAACATAGAACCTTAAAGGAGAAAATCTAATCATAAAATATATGAAACACAATTATTTGGCCATTCAGCTGTATTTTATTTGTGTGCATAAGGTGTGGAAAAATGAAAAGTCACTTGTAACAGACATTGCACACTTGTCATAAAAAAGCACTGGACTGAAAAGCATGTTGTGAAAAGAAGGTTTGCAACACAGAGAAGTTCTTTTGTTTTGAGTATATGATCTTTATTTCAACTATTACATTACAGAATAAGATTTCTGAGTTGAATTTTTCTTTTTCTTCCTACTTCTGTTCCAAGTTTTGATGTTCATACTTTAGTTCTCACACTCTTCACAGGACAAAGAATTATTTATGTACAATACTCTGAAAGGCACCTCAACATGACACCTGTATATTTATTTGTAGTATATCACTTGCAAAAACTGGAGTGAAAGTGGGGAGTATACAGTGAACACAAGTCATCAAGAATAATAATTATAAAAGAGGAAAAATAAAAAGTCTGTCATATGAAAGTTTCTTCATTACTCCTTAGTATATTTATAATCAAACAATTTCCTCTCACATTTTCCAGCTCTGCAAAGTAAGATTTGTATATCATCCCAAAGTTTGTTTGTAAAGCATACAATTCCAAGCAGCCATGCCTAAGTGATTTTACAAACTATTTTATAATGTGGCAGGATAATTTTCCTGTGCAGACAGTCACCAGACACAGAAGTTGTTTCTTTGCCAGAACAATACTTCCCAGTTTTGATAATGACAATTTTGACTAGCTTCTGAGAAAAGCTGCCACCTAGTTATATCACTAATCAGTTCCTGTGCCAGGGATCTCTCAAAGTCACAGGGTTCATAGATAAAAACCTTGACTGTCCTGCACAAAACCTCAAGAGATATCACTTCCCCCCAGTTCAGTATTACACACATACAGCTTTGCAAAACTTTACCAGCCATCTTTGCCCACAGGAAAGTAACTTTACTCCTTTTGCAGACCAGGGGTCCATTTGCCTGGGAACTCTCTTGTTTCTGGGAGCTGCCTGTGAATTCCATCCTGATGAGGCTTCAAGGAAGTAGAGCTTTCCACCAGCAATAGTCATGGTGAAGACAGAAGTAGTGCCACAACAGCAGCAGCAGCAGCAGCAGCAGCAGGCAGTTCTTCATTCACGGAAGGATCTCAATATCTCACTGGTTCCATTTCAGCAGATCTGAAATATTTATGTCACGTTCCTCTCTTCATCCTCCTTTCTTAGTGTTTAGGGAAGAAAGAAATGAAGAAAAAGAAAGGCCAGAGGAAGAACTTACACCAAGATATCACTTCTCTTGCTGCACCATACTACCAGTGTTATCATGACACATGTCAACATGACTGGGATCAAGATCAGTGTTACAACAATTTCATCTGGTGGATCTTCCCAGTGAACCTTTTCTGAAGTACAGTTTGAAAAGAATTGTTTATGAATTCCAGTGATAAAGCCTTCTGCAAGGGGGTTTGGCCAAAAGCAACTTGCATTATTGGCTTCACGTTCTGTGCACTGGGTAAAGTTGTCATAATACCTGGGAGTAGAAGAAAAATGAGAGAAGTTGTAATAGAATGTGTATGCATATTACACTTGGAGAAAGCTATAGAGGGCACCGTATGAAATCTCTAAGAGTGCGTCTATCATGTAGATACTCTGCTGAAGGACCTCCAATGGAAGCTGTGGCACAGCAGGGCAGGAGAAGTGACTCACATGTACTAATGCAACTGAGACATTTCATGTGAAGTTCTGAGATCCCAGACGAACAACAGTCAAACCCCAACTACAGCCAGGGCCTCCTAATGCCACTTAAGTACAAACAGAACTCCCTCACTACAGACATCTACAGATTCTTTAAAAAGCATGGACACAAATGTGCAAAGAACAGGACATTTTGAACAGAGTACAGATATTTCATGCCTCAATTGCCACTAGACATGATGTTGTTGTGAAAATTATGATGTGGCACTAGGACTGAACCACAACATGCAGTACTGTGTAAAAATTCTGGCTCTGTTGCACTCTCATGTAAGAAAATAATGGGAAAATAAACATATAGAAAGCTAGCTTTTGACAAAATTCCTCTTCTTTCCAACTCCAGCAAATGCCCACCAGGGAATAAATAAAGACATAAATTCTAATTACATGTTTGCTTATCATAGGCTGGGAATTCCTTGTAATACCTAACATGCGATTTCAATGTTGCATGTGCTAAAATTTACTTGTCCAGGAATAATTTATATTTATAAGAATTGGCCACCCCTTAGAAAAAAAAAAAAGCCAAAAATAAGCCTAAATTAATTTTGTGGTGTTATTATAAGGCAAATAAATTCAGGAAGTGAGCGGATACGGGGGAGGAGATTGGAAATTAGGAAGACAAAGAGTGCCTGGTCAATGCATGAATAGGGCAAGAAATAAGGAAGCTGAATTATTGTTTGTTGCATTTATTTTAGTCCTGCGTGACTCAATAATCTCACTTCAAAGCGGAATTAAAAACAGAAAGAAAATAGCAAAAATCCACATGACATCTCCAGGGACAGCATCCTTTTTTTACATCATCTGAAGACCCTATTCTCCCTTACAGTCCATATACATATGGACTCCTGATGATTGACTCGTTCTAACATTAAGTCCTACAGAAGACTAATGTTGACCCAATGCTTTGCTGTAAACTAAAGGAGAAGAGACATTCAGCATTTGGGCCAAGACTGAAGTCTACTGTTTACTGTGTATCTATCAGGGGAAATGTCTGCCCACCCATGCTAAAACCACAAAGATTGGGAACACAGCCTGCTGAGCACCTAAATTCTCAGGGCTGTGTTCACAGAAGAAGAAAAAGCATCACAGAAAGGGCCTTCTGCACGTTCCTTGTAGTTTTCAGTCTCAAGGAGTTTGAGCCAATACTGCTTCATTCATAAGCAAACACACTGCACAATCTAATGCCAAACTCCAGCATGAAGATGCATATCTGCACAACGTATGCTGCGGAGGCGGGATTTTTCTCTTTTGTTTCTGCTTGTTACCCTTCTACCCTTCCCCCTCCCCCCCCCCCGCCCGCCCCCCCCCCCCCCCCCCCCCCCCCCGTTTCCCTGGTCCCCCATACCTGGCTGCCGTGTTTCCCGGGCTTTTCCCTGCCCCTCCCCCTTCCGGGTTTCCCCCCGCCCGTTCCCTGCCCCCTCCAAGACTCGGTATAAAATCTGTGTTCGCCCATCCTGAGGGGTCTTGGGAGCCCTGCCGGAATAAAACCACCTTGTTCCCCTCCCAAGTCCCATGTCGCTTCTGCCCGTCCCCATGCCTGAACTGAAGCTGCAGAGCAAGCCAAAGGGGGAACGGCTGATTTTCCCTCCTCTTCTGCCGTTAAATCTCCCGCCGCTCGGGGAGAAGATGGGCGGGGCGCACGCTGCAACAGTGTGCTATTTTAAGCAAAGTGATTAGAAAGGAGGCTTTTGTAATGTCAGCAACCACAGGAAAACAACAGGAAATAAGCTAAAAATAAAATACAAATATCATCTGTTTGCTATTTTAATAGTGTCATTCTTCTGTGTGACCTAATGGCATCCATTCTTTATGTCCTTGGACTAAATTAGGAGCTGGAGATGTCTAGTTGAATGTGGGAGATACAGTCCCACAGGACCTGAAGAGCAACAGGTCTGAAGATAAGGCTGCAAGGTTCAGCAGGCTACCATGCAGAGATGGAGGAGCATCCAGCTGACCAGACAGGTCAGTGCTCCACCTGGCACAGTCACCAGACAAGACTGCAGAATGCTGGACTCTGCTCCAGCCTGCTCTGGGCCATGCTCTCATGAGCACCTCTGTGGCATCAATGGCTGCTGTTATAGCCACCCCAATAAGAAAATCAACAATAAATGCAGGCGATTTCAGCATAAAAGTACCCTAAGCTCAAAGATTTGTTGATGTAATTTTTTCCTCTGTATTTAAAATCCTATAGAAAAAAAATCAGTGTTCTATAAAGAATCCTGTAGAATTTTTCTTATATGTTAGATGGTGTAAACAAAAATATTTTCCACTGATTTTTGACTGTAAATAAAGTTGATTAAGTGTTGCTAAAAGGCCAAAGTAGAATTAAAATGTTATTGTAATAGTTGGAATTCCTTACAATTTTTTCCTTAAAACCTTCTCTCATAAAAAAAGGGGAAAAAAAAGCCTACCTGTTCAGACAACTGTGAGAACATAAATCAAGGAAAATTTCAGCTGCTGGAGAACTGCATGTCTGCCAGTAAAGCTGAAATCACTTAAATATTTATGTAGTTTTGTAATTTAGAGTCGACAGAAAGTTCATATAAAGAAAAAGATCCTCTCTGCATGGCACTGTGGAACAGCTGCCTCAGAAGGGAGCAACTGCATCCTCATTACTACAGCATGGATGCTTTTGTTGTTGATCAATTGGTTTGCAAGTTGGGCTTTTTTAAGAGGGAGATGGGGGATAATAGATATTTAATTCCAGTTCAATCCCCCTATGCATAATCCTTTCATGTTTTATGTAATTCTCTTTATTCAAATGGTAAAGGCTGGAATAGGAAACCTTTCCATTCTGTATAATAAAATGGCTATGACAAAGATGTCCTGACCTCTGACCGGAGATCTTCAAGGAAAAGTGCATTAAAGTTCCACAACTTGTGAAAGGAAGGAACAAGAAATTATACTTTCCACTTATTCCCTGAACAAGTAACTGGAGAGCACATTGGAGCTCAAGTTCCTTCATTTTTCAGATTATAAGAGGGTGTAGGAACATTCTTATTCTTTGTGCTGAGACACATTTTCCTCTCTTTCAGGCTACCTAAAAGGGACCTAGGTAGTACTCAGGAAAGGGATATTCACTGGGATCTAGGTCACAAGCTTTGTGACAAATGGGCCGAAAAATTAAATTAGTTTCGGCTCTGCTAAGAAGTCCAATACAAAAAACCCAAAATCTAAGCAGAGTCTGAGCAGCAAAATTCATATAAAGATGTGCTTTGCTCTGATACATCAGGACAACTGTAGTTTCTAAAGAGGAACCAGCACCTCCGACATACTGCACATTATTGAAAATACTTTCAGAGAACATGAAAAATAATTCCTTCAGAGGAACCTCTGGACTATAACACATTTGTCATTAAAGATAAGTTTCAATATTCTAGAACAATATCTCATTTTCAGAGCACATACACTTTTTCTCCTGTACCTTATGTTTCCACTAAACCCGACAATAACAACCACATCACTGGGTTTTTTTTTTTGTTGTTGAAACTGTGTAGTATTTTATTTTGTGAGTATTCTATCCATGCGAAGATATATTTTAACATGTTACCTACCTAGACAGTAGGCAGTTATTATGAGGAATGGTAGTGGACACATTTGCCTTAATGGGACAGTGCTTCATGGAGTGTCCACTTGTCACAGGGACATGTCCCTGTGACATCCACTCAAACTATTTAAATGGACAGCTGGGTTTATTACATTTCATCTGTCTCAGGGTACACAGCTGCCTCTCACTCAGGGCACTTCTCAGGCTAAGTGGGTCTTGAATCTCATCTGTAGTTTCCCACATCTCCAGGGAGGAAATGTAGTAAATTCTTGCTATTTCTTCCTCAATATCCCTGCACAGGAAAACCACAGATGATTGGTTTACAAAAACACAAGTCCCACAACCCCCTCCTCCATGTTTTCATGAGACTAAGAAAACAAATAGATTGTTTTAGAGTTTTAAAAAATAAATATTTTCCAAAGCAAATTTGTTATTTGAAAGAATCACAAACAATTATCAAAAAGCCAAATACAATATATATATATATCACTTAAGACAAACATTTGAGGTCATTTTCTGGCTGCAGCCAGTAGACTCACTGTCAATTCCAACAGGAGAATCTTTTCACCTCTCCAGCACTCATGGATAGACCACCACAGAGACAATCAGCACATAAGCAATCAGAAATATTTTGCAGTTGCATAATGAGGAGGGCCAGGGATTAAAAACCAAAACACCACATTTCCACTACCCCATTTTAAATAATTCAGTTTCATGATTCCTGATATAATTATAGAAGGGTAGTACTATATATATATATATACATATATATAGATATATATATCTAGATATATACAATACTGTATTTTTTGTTATTTTCAATCCACCAAGTACTCAGAATACAGTGAAAAATCTCTCTACCATAACTGAGTCTTGATACAACAAGGTAATAGATACACCAGGGACACTACAATCCCAGACAGCAATCTAGAGGCACTGTTCCAGGACACTATAAGTCATGTGGTGTATGTTAGTAAAGATGCTTTAAAACTAATTGCTTTCCCCCAGATTATTCAACCAAAAGTTTCTTTATACACATACATATTAATTTTCTTTATGCACATACATATTAAATTGGATTATCATTCTTTTAACCTGCACCCAGACTGGAATACAAAATGTTGAAATGTAAAAATATTAACAAGAAATATCATATAATGAGAAACACTTTTCTTACAGCATTTCCAGATGAAGGGGAGGCAAGAAGTAGCAAAAAACCTCACAAAAATAAAAAGTCTATTCTTATGTGAGATGCAGCCAGATTGTTTAGAACTTCGGTGTGGAACAGCCTGGATGAACTTCAAATAAGGATCCAAACCTTAAGATGATAATTTCCAGAGGTTTCACCACCATGTTAAAAGGACAGCTTTAATTTTATAGCAACTTAGGAGCCTGTAAGTATGGTGGAATATTTCTGAGACTTTCTCACTCAACATCTCTCCAAAGAGATTTGTGTCTTTGTCTCACCATTCCTTTAATCACATGCCTTCTGCCAACATGAGTATTCTCATAGTCACATTTTTACCTTCCTAATCAGATCAGATCTACTGTTGTTCAGCTCCAATACAGAATTCAGCCTCAAGAAAATAATGTGCTACAAAAACACAAGGAAGGAAATTAATTGGGGTGGGCAGAAACGGGTTTAATGAAAAAATTATAAAGTACAGTTTACTCTCATGCCACTAAATAATGGACATTGTGACAGATTTACTCACTTGGGTTGAAAATAATAAACAGATTCTGGTATCCTATGAAGTAATTACAGATCGCCACCCTTAGTTTCACATCAACAGCTGTCAACAGCAAAATAAAGTGAAGTAAAAACTCAAAAATGCACAACTATTACTAAATTGCTGTAATTTCCTAAAGATACAGCCAGAAAATGTAAAGAACGACTATAGATGTAAGCAGTTACTTTATACACCTAATGGCCATCTCTAATGAGCAGCAGAAACCACTATATTAGGCAAATGTAGAACAAGGAGGTAAATGTAGCCTGACATAAGGTACTGCATATATAGTCAAATACTTAGTAGCACTGGAATTTTACCAAGCCAAAAACTTCAAATGGCAAGTGGGCTTTACCTTCCACCACTCCTGACTAGATTTTAATGATTACTCAGTTGTACACAGCCCATTTTTGGAGAACACCCAGTAAGAGGGGAAGTAGTCACTGAAGCCATCAGTACATCATGTTTTCAGAAGCCAATCCCGTAATTCCCCACAAACACTTAAGCATACATATCCAACTTCTTATAAGCACAGTATCTCATAAGTAGCCATCACTGATGATGTGTGGAAGATGTCCTTAATAGCATGAACAGAACCATTACAGTCAAACACATCAAGCTTGTGATTCTGTCAGGGAAATGCAAATTTTAAAACCTCTTATTTATGGATCAAGTTTCAAAGTCTTTGTTGAGTTGGTCAGCTAGTGAAAGCCTTCATTTTCTTGGGCTTCTCACCAAAGGAGATAGCAAATTTCTGGGGGCGAGCATTGCTTTTGTATACATCAATATTTGAAATTTTACAGCTAAAATTCTAAACTTATACTAGAACATGTGAACAGAAGCAGGAAGCATTCCAAAATTCAGATCCAAATATAAGACCATCTTTTGATCTCCAGTAAACAATTCTCAGTGCTGAAAATGGCAGATACATGAACTCTGATACCACATCTACTTTTTCTCTATTCAATTCAGATTCCTTCACAATGACAGGGCAAAGGCAATACCGGGCTAAGATCGGGATTTTTTTCTTTCCCATCAGCTATGCATCTTGCCTCAGTGTCATTAGGAAAACTGTTAGTATTTTCTCCTCTCCTCTCATATATTCTCCTTCAAAGGCCAAGCATGACAGAGATGAGAGCCCTGAAAAGCCAATAACATCATTAGAAGGCACACTCCTACTATTTATTGTCATGCTCCATTTCAAATCAAACTTCTGCATGGTTCAAAACTATGTTGTCTTTACAGTCAGTAAAAACACTGGAATAATTGTAGGGCATGATGCACAGCTTCCCTGAAGCTTCCCCTGCCAAAGAAGAGAGTCTAGGACAATTAGTACCTTGGACAGATGAGTCTCACACCTGCTGTACCTAGCAAAAAGAAGCCTTGTTAAAAAAAGCAAGCTAGTAGAGAATTACACTCAAATCTGCCACTGTAGTGATGGAGAGACATGCAAGCAGCACCCTATCCTTGTATGTATCTCAGCTCAACTCCTCCCCAGAAGCATTTCCACCTGAGTCACCACAGACTGGCACAATCCTCACTCCAGTCAGCATGAATACAATTGCACTTGGTGCAAGCAGGTATTTGAGTCAGCCACTGACACAATCACCTGTTGAGGTGCTTTCTCCCAAACACATCAGTCATTTTGTTCATTCACCTTGTAAAGTTTGCTACAATTAACAGCTTATTTATCACCACTCTTCTTAGAATGTTCCAACTCCATGATAAAACCATCATTCTACCAGCACTTCCAAAATTAAATGCTTAGCCAGCTTCAATCCAATCATCCAACACCTGGGGAGGAGCCAGAGTCAGGAGGAAAGTTGCTAGCCCAGAACTGCTCTGCGATCATGCTACATTTCAGGAGCTCAAGACTTTTCTTTCCATCCAGATGAACCAAGCTGACAGGTGAACAGAGAAAATGTGACTTGAATTCAGACTGGTGCTCCACAGCTGGGCCTCCAGACAGCCACACAAAAGAAGCAACCATGAAGATAATCATTTTTCTGACCAACAGACAAAAACTCACAGAGAAAGAAATAACAGAAAGGTCCTTCTTCTTAATTCCAGCTTACATCTACAAAAAATTGCTTCATATTCCATTTTTATTAGAATATTAAAGAGTATTAAAGTGTCACCTGCTGAGTGGAAGCTGTTATTAGATTCCACTTCGTCCAAAGTAGCACAAGCCTTTTATAATACCAGAGAACTATTTCTTCAAGTGGAGAGGAGAGAATTATCTGGTAATATGCAGCTGTGAAACAGAAATCATCAGTCAGTCAGGCTTACATTTTAAGGAACACCCACTGTAGCATCTCCATAGATTGAAAATTTACCAAAAAAACCCCAACAAATAATCTGTTTCTAAGTTGAACTTTTCATCATCATTTTCATAACCATCCTCCCATAATTTTTATGAGCATGTAAAGAACATACACTTTTCCTGATTATTTATGGAAAATGGGTTTTATATAAACTTTAAAAATTTCCTGTAATTAAAAAAGCCACTTGCTTTGGGAGGAGAGTGGCTGTTGCATTCTGCTCCAAGCAGAGCACAAATAATGGGAATTAAAAATCAGTCGACTAATTACAGATCTTAAGCTTCAGATAATGTCAGCTAATAATAAATGAATTATGTGAAATTGCAATCTAGGCACAGACAATTCACAAACAAGTCCAAAACTGATGAACAATTAACCATAAAATCAGAGGAACAGTAACAATATCAGAAATTGATTTAAAATGAAGCATAAAGACTATTAGGGAAGAAGCCTAATATAGAAAAGTTGCGCTTATGTACTATTCAAGTACATTATTATGTTTTAGCATGACTTTGACAGCACAGCATATTCACCATTTAATGTGCTTTTTTCCCTTTCTTATGTCTTTCCCTCTTACTTGTGGTAGAAAAGACACATTCCCTCTCCTTATGTAACTTCTTCTTATGCTTCATGGCTTCCCAAGACTGTTCCAACATCTCATACACACAATAGAAACAAATGGTGGACCCAAAGGGCCTTATTCCTTATCCACAACTGTGTATAAAAGATTTGAGTGTTGCAACACTCCCTGGAGTTGCTTAAGGGTAAGCCAGCAACCTCCTAAGCAGGTGGAAAAAATATTATGTCAGAGGATTTTGGACAATGTCCAGCCAGACTGTGTGCACATCAGAAGCAAGAGGGACCCAGCTTTAGATTGTCACCTGGGAAAGGTAGCAGTTTCTTAGCTCCTGATCTGCTAAGTTTATTTAACTTCATCTTGGGCCCAGCTAAACTCCACCTCAGTTTGAGGAAGTACAATGTAACGTGGCATATCACCCATGAATAGTTACAAACCCTTGACATAAGAAAGATGCTATGGGGTCTGATAATATTTAAGCACTGTGAGTAGCCAAGTAGTAGGGTATTTTCTGACCCTTTATAAAATTCCTCTTTGGCTGATGAAAACAATGACTTATTTTCATAGAGCAATTTGTTTCCCTGCACAGAAACAGCCAACAGCAGAAAGAACCTTACATTTTTGCACATACTCTTTATAAATAATAATACTCATATCTTACCCCTGCATACTACAAATCAGCCTAGATATATGATGTCGCCCTGATTCTTAAAAGATTTTTCTAAAGTCTTCTGAGTTTACATTCTGTAGGAGAATTTTCCCACACAGTTTCTGTAAACAATATATTGTTTACATTCTTTTGTGGGGGTGGAGAAAGTTTGATGTATTAGTAGTTTATCCAGTGGTTTTGGAGAGGTGGCCCAGTGTCAGGCCAATCCTCTACCACCTTGGGAAAAGTATAAAAGATGGAGTCAGAAAATAAACGTCCCTTTTCTTTTACCTCGCAAATAGCAGTGCTCGCGTGGTGCTTTCACGTGTCCTACAGCAACAATATATTAGATATATATACTCTCCAGTAATAGGAAGCAAAAATCCATTATAGATTACAGTGCAAGTTATACATAAGTGCGATAAGTTATACAGAATATAGAACTTATGTGATACATTATACATAATATAGAACCATCTTAAGATCATTGTGCTTCTTAAGCTACCTCCCTGCAGATAAAAATTGGACTCCACACCCCAATGATAACTCACAGTCCCACAGGCAGACATAGAACCCACTTCTAGATGCCAGAACTCTCATTTGAGTATTTCTATGTTTATTTTATAATTATACCTTACTATGAAATGGTACATTTTAGCAGTCAGTGAAATGTATGAAAGGTATTTGTATATCTGAGAGAAATATAAAACATCAGTTTCTTGAGAGCTGCAAATAACTGCACTCACAATTGTCCATCAATGCACTATTGCCTTGACAACCTTTAATTTCCACTCCTTCTATACACAGCATTTATCTTAGAGAAAATTTTTAATTTTACAAAGCTGCCATATCTCTATTATTTTTATAAGCACTACAGGCATCTCATACATTGCCTTCAAGTTTGTCAATGCAGCCAGAAACATGTGCCTGCCTTTTGCAGATTATACAACAGGCTGAAGAAGGTGACTTATCTGCTTAAGAGTGCAGGAGACTGCATTTCATATCTTGGAATTATTTTCCAGCACAGAATCATATACTATTCTGTAAAGATAAATAGAAATGCTAGAGCGTAGGCAATTAACTATGTAAAATAATTTTTTTTAAAAGTAGTGTTACATAATAAACTTCTGTAACTGAAACAAGACCCTGAATACAAAACACAGTAATATTAATTCCACATGTAGCCTGGAGCAAGAAAAACTATTTTTTTATCTCTGCTAAGTTAATCTCCATTATTGTATGTTCATGGCTGATCCATTTAGAAAACAAGAATGTAGAAATTGTTTTGCAGACCAGAAGTATCAGAAATGTTTGCATTAAACTTTCCTTTTCATAATACATTTATATTTTAATTTTAATTTTCACTGCCTCTAAAATTATATTGTCCTGTTACTGCATTACATAATGCAAAATACTCAGTCTATCACGTTATACCATACTATTTTACCACCAAGCAACTTTACACAGAAATCTTATGCAATGGTTTTTATTAAATAGAGTCTTTAATAATAAGCTCCATGAAGACTGTTTTTGATTACTGATCTTACCATAATAAAATTCAAAAAGGTCATGAAAGGTGTTGAAAGGCATATGAGCTGACAGTCCTGAGATTTAATAGCATCTAACATCACCTCTAAATTGCTTACATTATTTTTTCCAAGTGACTTAGAATTATTATATTCTTATATCTTTAACTACTTGTTAGTTGACTTGGAAATATGAGCACTGACATGCTGATACCACCTTGTGAGTGTAAGCTACCACCATTAGTCCAAGGCATCTGCTGAAGTACGCATCAATTTGACCCACAGCACCCTTGCTAAAATACTGTTACTGGGGTCTTCAGGTGACATCAACTTCACCAGTGTTGAAAACTCTTTCAGATCTTCAAGACAATACTGATATTTATATCACTGACTTCTTGGAAAATGCCAAATTTCACTCCCTTTTTGAAAAAAAAAAAATCAGGACAAATAAATGTAACAGGTGTTAAAACTTGCAGGAAAAAGCACCTGGAAAACTAAAGTTTGACATTAAAAACTGAAAAGTTTTCAGTTCTGGATAATGCTTCCTATTTAGCAGCAGTTCTTGATAATGCTTCCTACTTAGCAGCAGGCTCAGAAGATCCTTCTCTTTTTTCATACTACTAGAACTTCACAAAGATTTGCAAAATTATTGATAAATTGGAGAACATAAAGATTTGAGCTCTTAAAAACCTTGAAAATATGGATAATGAGCTGGGAAAGCATATTATTCTGGCATGATATGTGTTTTTCAATGTAAGACCCAATATCTCCCATGGTTTAACAAAGAAAGAAACAGTTATTCCTTATGAATAACAAATTCCAGTTATTTTCTCTTCTCCCCATTCAACTGCACTGGTGTTCTTGAAACATGGCTTTTGTAGACTGTGATTACAACATGTATTGTGGTATAAATAACAAATACATAGTTTTAGTTCACCAAATCTGAGTTGTTGGTAGTTAGTGTATTGAATTCAGCAGCCTCCCAAAATATTGGCAAATTTCTCCTTATCCTCTACTATAAACCCATTCACTGGTTTCAAGTGAGCTCTTCAAAACAAGATTTTGTTTGCAAAAAGCAAGATTTTTCAGTGTCTAAAATGAAAACCCAAGAAATCTCATCAGACAAAAAACTGATAAGGCTTTGCTAGCTTGAGCATAGCTCTGTCTATGATATGCTGCAAAACAAACTGATGGCTTGGCATTTATAAGCAGAGTGGTCTGCAGGTCATCACAGAATTTAGAAATGCCAGTGTTCTAAATATAGCATTAAAATTCAGAAGTCAGAGTAACTCACTAAAAAGTCAACATTCATTAATGTTTTTCACCACCCTTCTGCATCGTGTAAGACGGCCACTGAAAACACCATTTTAGGAAAGCATTGCTGTAACTCTCCACTAAAGAGAAAAGGCATTGGAATGCGTATCCAAAGCCTTACCAATACCTTACCTGGAATTATCAAATATAGACTTTATTTTCACAGCCATGTGTTATGTAAAATGTCTGCGCCTTTCCTTTATAGAAAAGATGAAAACTATAATGCACTAAAGAACCATATTTTAGCCTCTGCATCTATCAGGAGGAAAGCAGGGGATAATATATGAGAGAATGAAGTATTCCCGCCTCATGTCGAACCTTGATGTTGGAATTCAAGCTAACCACTTTATTTCTAGTCATCAGGACATATTCTTATCTACACAATATAAAATAAAGCCAATACATTTCATATGAAAGTATGATCTGAAATGAAATTGAGATCCTATGGAAGATACTCTTCTATAGCCCCATTAAGGGACCCACTGTGCCTTTGTATCAACCTCACAGCAACTAGGATGGCTGATCCGAAAACAGCACATAATTGTATACATTCTGAGTACAGCCCTGTACCTGGCTACTCCATGAGATTTTATAAACTTTAGGTTTCTTTCATACCCAATGTTTTAAATAATAGAAGGCAAGCATTATTATTTCTGCAATGGGAAATTGCTATTGTCAGCTACCAGCATGACGGCAAGACAAGTGCTCAAATACGATGTTCTTTTCCATTCTTTTACTTCCTCACACCTAATTGATTTATTAGCTGTTCTGCTTTTGTTTTGAAAAGAAAGGCACGAGTCACTGATGAAAAATAGTATGTTCCTGAGATAACAATTACCAGCCTGGTTTTGCCATTGCTGCCATGAGTATTTAGATGGCTTTTTTAGTACAAAACTACTGTAAGTTTTGATAGGTAAAGAAGTAAAAGAAATACACAGGTAAAAAATATTAATGTCCAAGATTAAAAAAAAACGTTTTCCTATTTACCATCTGAGTAGGAGTTGCCTTGGGGCAGTTTTCCTTATCTGCTGTTAATAGCCCCATCAGTGCCTTGCCACATGACTCAGAGATAACACTGTCCAGGAGCAGGTGATTAAGGACACACCTTGAGACTCATAATGACCCATTGTGAGATGCTCTGCCCAGGGGGGAGGAGCTAGGCATTCCAACCTGGATAAACTGGGGATTTCTGGACAGAGGAGTCAGCCTTTTCACAGGTTCTCCGAGAGGCCACAGCGACTACATCTGCCATCCCAAGAGGACTGCAGCTGCTCCAATTTGGACTGCTGCCAGCACGCTGGCCAGTTTGTGTTCTGACTTTGTCGGTGGTCTTTCCCTTTGTATTGTTGCATGTATTTTTGTCCTTTTCCCCTTTTCCCAATAAATTGTATTTCTGACTTGGAGTCTCTCACTGGTTTTGCTTTCAAACCAGAACATATTTTATATCAGCATTATCTTATTTCACTGAGAGCTTAAAAAAAAGAAGCAACTGCATCTGCATGAGAAGCTCAAAGGAGGACAATCCTACCAAAGAAGACCAAATGCTGGCATATACAGCAGTCCGTTTCCTATACCCAACCAAATTCTAAATGCTAAATCAGCTACACTGACATGAGGCCACAAAAAGTGCAGGTTTACTCAACCTTCCATCACAGAGACACTGAGATGACAAATATTTTCTTCTATAAAATCTGGACTAAAAAAACTGGGAGGACTTGCAGCCGGCTAAATACGGGATTTTGGTCCACCTTCTCAGTCAGACCTTTAGGAGGAAAAAAAATGACATTACTCTTCAGACACACAGAGAACTTTAGGCAACAAAGTTGAAGAAAATTACTCAGAGATCAGGCGACAAGATGGCCTTTTGTTGTGCAAGCACATTTGTGAATTGCAGCATTTTCATCATGACTTTGCTCAAGGTAAACCATAACCAACGTACTTGTCTGTCTACAGGGATATGAGTCCCAACACAAATACAGACAGCCCCTTCCTAACATGACACAAATGAGGAAAGGTGGGACGCCGTTTAATCAATACTGTTCTGGATCTAAAATTATATGTGCTGGTCACTCAAACATCCAGTTTCCAGCAGACCCAGGTTGCCTTTCATCTGAGAAAATCACATGCAAAAATCCAGAATCAAGACTTCTCTGATAATATTTAAAAGAATGAACCAAAGGTGTTGGCTTTTAAATTGTGAGACCATTACCGTGGGAACATACTAGCTCACATGAATCACTGGTTCACTTCAGCTGCAAAACAAACACAGTGGTTTTTCTGAGATTTTCAGTAGGGATTTGTACTGAGATTTGAAACTAAGGAATATGTCAACTGTCATAAATAAAGTCAATGTCTAACCTTTTTGTCTGTTTACCTCCTCACAGTTCAGAGGTTCCCTTGTGCATGAATTTGTTAGTTCCACTCCTATGTATTTGCTCTTATACCCAGTTTGTACCCCAGTTAACTCCCTGAGTCTCTGTACCCTCCCCTCTTGTTATGGATGCTTTGTTAAAATCCCTTATAGAAGAAATCCTACCTGTTGGTTTCACTAGTCTAAAGCCCCTTCTGTCCCTTTCACTGCGTCGGGTAGTTCCGAAGCTGCTCCCAGGAAGTTGCTCCCAGGGGAGACTTCCTGCTTCCCAGAGGGCCGAGCGGGCGCTGACTATTAATTACTAGACTTCCATGTAAAACGAAATGGACCCAGACAACGAGCCAAGAGCAGGAACCGCAAAATGATCCACACCTACATGCAAGGAAAGCTTCAGAGAGTTGGAGAAGACCCTTGGAATTTCCGAAGCCAATCGCTATAAGCTTAAAGGAGCCAGAGCAAAGAAAGCCCCCTAGACCAGCGAGCTACAGCGAGTCTTGTGACGTATCCTGCGAGGGCGAAGACTCCGATCCTGCCGTGACTGACAGGCTCGTCTACCCCTCCTCTGGGACGTTGACTCACCTGGGAGCAGCGGCGGCGTCGTGAACCCCGAGCCCCCACCCCTATAGGCTCTCCTTATAATAAAGGCCTTATCAAGAAAGGAGCACAAGGTCTCCTGGCCCATTTGTTTACTACATCAACCCTATCTGGAAGGAAACGGAAGAGGTAGTTACACAGGAAATGAGAAGGATGAAGTAATCCAATGACCCTTTTGCCTTGGTGTTCACTGGAAATGCTCCAGAAAGTTGCAGAAGGCAAGGTAGGAATTTGGAAAATGAAGAACTACCCACAGTAGGAGAATATCAGGTTCAAAAATATGTAAGGAACCTGAAGGTCCACAAGACCTGATGAGAGGCATTTGAAGGTCCTGAAAGAACTGGCAGATAAAGTAGCTAAGTCACTATCCTTCACATTTGAGAAGTCACAGCAGTTCAGTGAAGTTCCTATTGGAAAAGAGGAAACAAACCCCATTTTTAAAAGGGAAAATTAAAAGGAGCACCTCTTCTCTGAAGACAAGCTGAGATACTCGCAGTTGTTAAGCCTGTAGAATAGGCTCTCTGAAGACCTTACAGCACCTTCCAGTACCTAAAGAGGACTAAAGAGAGGTGAGAGGAACAGTAGTGACAGAACAAGGGGGAATGACTTTAAACTGAGAGAGAGTAGGTTTGGATTAGATATTAGAAATAAATTCTTTATTGTCTAAAACAGAAAATCTGTGGATGCTCCATCTCTGGAAGTGTTCAGGGACAGGCTGGATGAGGCTTTGAGCAATCTGGTCTAGCGGAGGATGTCCCGGTCCACAGCTTGGAAACAAATGATCCCTTCCAACCCAAACCACTCAGCAATTCTATGGTTTTCACAGTACATTCCTCAGAAGTTTTGTCATTAGCAGCTGGATGCAATTGCTGATTGGTGTCTAGATCAGGCTTTGTGCAGCAGCCAGTGGGGAAGACAAAAAAACTTAGATGACCAACCAAGAAAATTACTCAGTTTGGAGCTTTCTTACATACACACTCATCCAGCAGAGGTTCTTAGCTCCCAGCTTTGGGAAGCATGGGCATATAATTTCATTTTGGGCTACACACATTTCTTACAGACTTTGCCTTCCCATTGATCTTAATGTGATCTGGCTTTATTTTATGTAATATTTTACTAAGTTGCTTTGAAAACTAGGCAATTTTACAGTTAGCTTAGTTGAGCCAAATTGTAACAGGCAAAACTCCCACTGACTTAAAAATTGTGCAACAAGATTACTTTTCCAAATTACATCAAATTTAGTCATACAGATTTTTTTTTTCTTAATTCTTTTTTTAAATCCTCAGCATCTGTACAGAACATGGGTGGACTCCCTCATCATCTTCAATGCGACCGAAACTGTTTATAGAATTAACATTTCATGTAAAGTGTTGTGGGAAAAGTAAACAAAGGCTGTACAAAAAAAAGAAGTTATTTACAGTGGGCACAGACCTTGGACCATGCACACAGTAAAGCAGAGAATTTCATCAGGTACAGACACACCTGCAATGAATCTGCTTCAGACATAGAGTTAAAGAAAAATTTGCCCTCTTGTATTTTGCTATGAACTGAAATTTAAAACATCAGAAAAATGAGACTTTCAATATCTTCCAGGTGCTGCCACAGAGCCACTGCCTCACAGCAAATTAGGGACTCCTAGAGCTGTAAAAACAGGTAAAAAGAAACGTAGAGATTGGAGGAAGAAGTTTGTTACAATCCATTCTTCTCAAACACGACATCCAAATCTGACTTGTGTTACATACACTACTTTGCTAGAACTCTCTTCCAAAACACAAATTGCTATTTCACCCTTGGACTCTAAACCCACAGTTATTCCTTGGCTGGTAAACACAGAATGACTGACTGGGAGCTCCCAAAGTAGCAAGTATGCAACCCTAGCCACTTGTGAGATGACTACTGCAACAATAGTATTGGCCTGCGATAAGAAAATGCCTCACCTGTAACAGATGACACAATCTGTTTATAGATGCAACGGATCAATACTAATATTTTAAATGAAGAGTTGATGTCTCTCCATAATATACTCACAGTGTTTAGAATAGCTGACTACTGGGTAGATTGCATGCCCTGTATTATCCAACAGTGCACACATGGCCACAGCCATCTCTTTGGCCTCAGAATTACTGAAATTAGGGTAACTACACTCAGAAATATTTGGAAAATGGTGATGTAGAAGAGAGAAAACTTAGGAGCAGGTACTTGGGAGCAGGCCAAAAGCTTAACTGAAAATCACCTTTAGTACATTTTGGTCCCACATTTCCATAGGGGTTAGGCCTAGCAGACACAAGCAGATTTGTTTAGAGCCTGTTTGTTCTAGCTAAATTGTTTCCAGGATCCAGTTAGGATTAGAAAAACTGCCTTATGAGTTAAGAATAGAAAGTAATCTAAGCAATTACAATAAGGAACATTTTTTCAGGTTCAAGTAAGACAGCTCTGGGCACTTCCATCTTTATCTGGCCACTTGCTTCAGGAATTAGTTATACGTGGCCTCTCAGCTGTAGTCCCACACCAGGATTTATCACACCACACAAAAAAAAGTCCGACTGTTAATAATGAATTTTGGTTTGTGGACAGTATTTGATTTTACATATTCAGCTGTAGTTGCTAAATATTAAGAAGATAATAAAGAAATATAATACATAGTTGTTATATGTAATGCAGCACTAATAACATACATGTTACTATAAGTAGACATAAAAGAAATACTACACATGAAAAATGAAAACCTTCCTGTAATTTCCAGTCTTCTGGTAAATGAAAAGTATATTTGCTTTTGTTAATTCCCCATATAGCTTTCACCCACACTAGTCTCTGCTTATTCACCGGCCATGCACCATAACTTTGAGTCTTTTAAACAACCTCATTGTATTTTCATCTTCTGCTCTCTCTTAATAATCTAAACGCCTCAGCAAAACTGCACTAGGCAAACTCCTCTTCTGTCAACAAACACCTCTGGCTGTGTATTGAAGGTTTTATCTTTTTTGTAAGCTATTAGTGGTTAGCCTTCATATTCTGATGTCCAAGCTAGAACCACTGAAGCCTACCATAAGTTTAAATTACTTAAAATATGTTAAAATCCCACTATTTCAGCTTTCAAAAACCTTTGGACAATTTGACCTAGAGTATCTGTATCCTAACTAACTGCCAATCTTCACAGAAATATGCAAAAATTAATAAGGAAACTTTAATTTAACAGCGCTTCTGTAAAACTTAACCTGAGAATTTACTGTCTATATGTGATCATCTTACATTTCCAGCAAGATCAATATCAGCTGTGAAGGCTAAAACTCTCATATTGGTTTACAGTACCAGCTACCACACACAGAAGCCTTGTCTATTCAAAATCAGTGAAAAGGCTGCTTTTTAAAGAGCACAAGTTTGTTAAGAATGCCAGAGATGTCAGAAAATCTTACAGGTTAATTAGGTTACAGCAAATAGGAGTCACTGCAAATTGTCTCACAAAAGTTTGGCCAAATGGTGAAGCACTACAGATAATTGCTATTTACAATCCCATAACCAGATGGCCGCCATTTACAGTGAAGAGCTAAAACTCCTCCACAAAACAAGATAATTAGAAAATTAGCAGATTTCCATTAACTGTTACATTTCAATATAAGTTACAAAGATCTAATTCCAAGTGAAAAGTGCTATACAGAAATTACTGCATGAAGAAACAGTTTTTTTTTAATACAAAACTCAGAGTTTTAAGCCACCATCTAATCCAGACTGATTAATTGTTACTGCTGGAGGCTAGATATAAAATCAGCACAAACTAATACTACCAGGTTTAAATATCTGAATTTTAAGTTCCCATGGGTAGATATACCAATTTTTCAGTAATTTTTCAGAATACTCCAAAGAAAGAAGTGTTTCTGTCCCATCTCTCAGGGTTCCTCCAACGAGCTGGAATACATTAACCTCTATGTGTCCCTGCTCACAGCAGAGGGGTTGGAACTAGAGGATATTTATAATCACTTCCAACCATTCTGTGATTCTGTATGCTTCTTATAGAATGCATGACATCAAATACCAATGCTATTCTCAAAAAAATAAAAATCTTAAAGGTAGATGCATATTTGCTGCTTCCTTAGTGCAATAAACCCTTATGATAAGTTTGTAATCAGACTTCTAATGCTTGATTAATGCTTGATTCAAGAGATAAATTTCAAAACAAATTCTTCCTGCTACTCTCTTCTAAAGTAGAACTTGAAATATTAAAAAAAAAGGTTTTTTAGAAAATGTATATTATGTTAAAAATGTAAAAGATTTTTCTTCTGTAAGAGCCTTTAATTCTTCTGGTACTGATTTTGAGGAAAAATGAACAGGAAGTCTGAGGAAGCCTCAGACTGACCAACTTCTTCAGAAACGTTTTCTTGTACAGGGAATGAAAATGACACCAAACAGTGAGCACAACTGGAAAGGATAAAATCAAGGTGGATTCTTAACTCTAATTAAAAGTCAGGAAAATTCAGAGACTTCAGTCACCTCCAAACCTTGAAAAATTCTTGTACATAATATGTAAATTCTTGAATAAATTTTAGCAGAAGTCTCTCAAAAAGCTGCCTGTTTTTTCACCTTCATTAGTAAAGGTACAGTCTAATATTTTGGCTCCTATAGGTACTTTTCTCTGCTGCAAATAATCCAATTAGTTGAGGTCACTTATTAATTCAAATAAGATATCAGAAAAGAAATCTTGTGATTCTAAAACAATTGTAATGAACATAAAATGGAGCAAAATTACAGTGCTTCCTTCAAAATAAATAAAAGATATTGTACTAGATGAGTTATAAAATTAAATTTATTGCTGCATAACGTACAGATATTTATTAAATAAATTTAGCAGTAGCAGCACTGCAAGGATTTTCTTTATTTTTTTTTTTTGTATACACACACTTCTCTGTCAGGTTTGACTGCAATTTCTGAAAGCTGGTTTAGAAGAGCTAATCTTCTCTGACTCTTCTCCACAACTGGAGAGAGCTGCATGAGTGCATCTTCACTTCAGTGCCAGAAGATTTAAGAATCTACCTTTTAACAGACTGCAAGATTTTAAAGTCATCAAGGTGTGTGAATAAATGTGCTAAGAAGGAATAGCATCTAAATTGATAATATGATGTCAGATTATGAAACATTATTAACAGGTGGGGCATTTCAACACAGGTGTTGATGCTAAGGGAGTCATGGGGAACTGATGCAACACAGCACTGCAGTCCAATATTTCATTATCTGTCCAGTATGTTGGTGATCAGCTAGTTAAAGTCTGCATCACATGACACAACACTAAACAGGACACAAGACCAATGATCCTACCAGAACATATCTGGGGTTCAATGACACTGTAAACACGTGTGATGACAGTTGGCTTGGGGCTACTCTGACTCCACAGCAGACTCCAGAAACAGCACCAGCACAGTTTCAAATGCAGGAAGATGTTCGGCTTCAGGCTGGCTCATACCATACAAGCTCTTGCTCACTTGAGTCTTGTTTTCTGAAGTGCTGAACACCTGCAGTTTCTTCTAATTTCAGTTGGTGTAGAGGGTGCTCAGCATTTTGGAAAACTAGGCATTATGCATGAGCAGACATAGTCTTAAGAAGTAGATATTCCACAAAGCCAAAAATGTCACCAATTTCACAAATCCTGTTGATTCCAGATCAGAATTTGAAGTGTGGAGCTTTATAGAGAGATGTCTAAATAGCTCCCATAACTATGAAACAGGAAAAGAGATTAGAGAATAATAATATCACCCTCACTACTGCCAGTCTTGCAGTATTTTAGACATCCAAACAGAATGGGTGGTGCTTGCTCTCCCCATGCTAGCTGGCAGGCAAAGAAGTGTATGGCAGCAAGTTCAATAGGAAAAATCACTTTAAATTTGGATAGGGCAATTTCACATGAGGTGAATTACGGAAACAGTGTCATCTTACTGAAAAAAAGAAAATCAGAGGAAGGAACTGCATTGCTGTTGAGAAAGAACAGCATAGTTCTAAAAGTATTATTGCTTTAGTGGTATCACAGAAAAGAAATTAGTTACAGAATATTTGTTTAAAGAAATATAGATTAAAAGTAAACACAACTGTCTGAGGTAATGCAATAGCAGCCAGTATTAAATAGCCCGTTGATTAGTTTTCATTAAAGTGGACTATTTTGTACACTATTTTGTTTGAGTAATGAGCCAGGTGTCTCTGTGTGCACATGGCCTTACTGCAGGGCTTAAGAGCCATAGATTAGCCCTCTGCAAGTGACAACAAAATACAGAAGTTTTTCTATTAGGGGAGAACTATTAAAACTGAAACTAACTCTTACATGACAAATTCTGTAAGGTTGCACCACTTTTTTGAGTCCAATTTCTTCATCATCTCTGCAAAGTATTTTCCACAGGCAGGTAACTTTTCTAACATGAGAGATTCATTGCAGAGCTCAGTCTGTTGATGTACACCTAGGAAACATAAGATGCACCTTTAATCAGAAACACTGAAATAGAAGCACAAACACATCACTCAAATTTATTCACAGTCCAACCTCATTACATTCTCATAAGCTTAGGGTTTAATTTTCTAAGCAATTTTAGAAAATAGACAAAATACATATTTACATAAATATGTTAAAAACATAACTTGGTATAAAAAACTAAAGGCTACAATACATAGTACAGCCTTTTAAACCTAGCATAAAGGAACCTATCAAATCACTTTTTAATCTTACTTAGCTACTACTCATAATAACTTTATGAGTATATAATATTATAATAGTAACATTACCTTATATAACATAATCACAGTACCTTATATTGTATTTTTAGTTAAAAGCCAACTGGATCTCCCAATCTCACATTTCAATGTAGAAAGTGCTTTTCAAGCTTACACACAAGCATGGCATTCAACTAACTATATTACTGTGAAATTACTTTAAGATTGGAAATATCTGTATGTCTCACCAGCTAAAGAGTGTGAATTTCCACAATCACAGCTTTTTCTTTAGTATAGACACTAAAGGAATTATCTAGAGATCAAGTCCTGTGAGGAGTAGCTGAAGGACATTGGGATTGTTAAGTGTGGAGAAAAGGAGGCTCAGGGGAGACCTGATTGCTCTCTACAACTTCCTGAAAGGAGGCTTGTAGCCAGGCAGGGTTTGGTCTCTTCCCCCAAGTAACAAGCATCAGAACAGCTCAAAGTGCCAGTGGAAGTTTAGATTGGATATTAGGGAAAACTTCTTCACCAAAATGGGTGGAATAGGCTACCCAGGGAGGTGGTTGAGCCACCACCTGTAGAGGTATTCAAAAGATGCTTAGATGTGGAACTTAGGGACAAATTTTAGTGGTGGACTTGACAGTGTTGGAGTAGCAAATGGACTCAATGATCATAGAGGTCTTTTCCAACATCAAAAATTCTATAATTCTAAGAATTAACTGAAATTATCAAATGCTGAAATTACAGCATATAGCTACTTTCAAAGAAAGAGTTAACCGTGACTTGAGCAAGCCTGAAACTTTTTCAGCCTATAATGGCAACTCCAGTATATTTAGTCAGTCAAATGTTTTTCTCATTCAGCACATGCCTGCATTGGAGTACAAAGATGATATTTTAATATTTCTCATAAAACTGAAATTCTGAAAAACTTCTCTTCAGACTAATGTATTTGATTTTGGTAAGCCTGAAACATTTTGTTTTAATCAAGTCATCAATAGATGCCATTAATTTGACCACTCTATAGATGCCACTAATTTGACCATTATTCTGTATAAAAAAATTCATTAACATTGAAAATTACTTGTAAATATACATATATAAACATCTTTAATACAAATGCCTACATTAAATCAATAAGAAAAAAAAGTAATTTTTTTCTACACAGCAACTCAAATCCAAGAAATGTATTTATCTGAACAAAACTGCAATCCTAACAAACTGGCATATAAAGAAATACCCCTGAGAATTCTGGAGGAACAGCTTTTTTAATAATAGAGCCAAGGAGAACAGACCATTTATTCCTAAAAAAAAATTTCACTGAGAAATATTTACACCAGGGAGAGGATGTATTTCTTTTGCTTCTATTAGTTACTTTGAAAGTAGAGTCCTATAACTGCTGAAAAGACTAGTAGTTCTAATTTTGTGTAGTAACAGCCAAACACATTGCCTGAGGCCAACTGAGGTCAAAATCATGCAGGACATTGCTTGGTAAGAAGAGAAGTCCTCATGGTCCATTCCTTACTATCTAATAAAGAAAACCCCAAACTCTGAGGCAAGATGACTGGTCTCAGGATTCACATCGTAACTCAGCCATTAGATACTGAGAAGCTTGAGTATCTCCACTTGAAATGAGGCATGTGATTGTAAAACAGGCTTGAGTGAACATCATTTCATCCAGGAAGGAGCTGGCTCCTTTGGAGCCTGGCAGGAGTACCTTGCAATTTAATTCCAGCTATCACAGCTGACTCCTTAGCTGCTGGTCACTCTCTCCATGATGCTGTATGACAAATGACAACCATCTCATCTGGCAAAATAAACACCTTGCTTTCACATACTTGCCAAGAGCAGCAGGCCCACAATAGCAAGCCTGTGCTGCACTTGAAACCGTAAGTCTACAACTTCCTACAGACCACAAACCCCTCCAGGTGTACGGCTCATCACTGGGACCTAATCCTTGCTCCTTCATCATACCTGACTGTCAGTGCTCTTAAAGCTGTCATGAAGCCTTCATCCATGTCAGCAAAAAGTCAGTACTACAATTCCTCACCAGCAATAGCAATGGCGAAAATTACCACAGAAGGGCGGCATCATTTTATCCATAAGTTAACATGATAACATCAATCCTGCCTACTTAAGTGTTCCATCAATTCATCAGGCAGCTGCAGCAGTTACCACTTACACTTTCCACAGACAGACCTGCAGATGAATGCTGAAGCTGTGTTGAATTCAAAACCACATATGAAAATTGCATAGCTCAAACTTAAATCCTGCACTGATGCTTTGACAAAACTTACACAAAGATGCTTTTTCTGGCAGGGTATTCTAAACAGCCAGCTATCATGTGATTTATAACCAAGTCCAATAGAGTACAATTTTTTCTGCCACTATGTCATGTGTGCTGACAATTTACTCCAGGCCCTTCCCATCAGAATGTCTAAATAGATTTTCCATGCCATTGGTATTTTTGCTTGTCTGTATTTAAAACTTCAATATTTTGCAGGGTCATAGGAAAAAAAACTCCATCAGAGTTATCTGAGCCCAATCTGATGACACAAGAGTTTCTATCTAAATTCTTGACCAAAAGAGTTCAAAATCATGGATAATTCTGCAATTTCACCATCACTATTGAGAGTGACCTTTACAAAACACTACAACACCCTCTTTGCATACAGACAATGGATAAGACCCGTTGTAAAAATACATGACAGTTGAGTATTTGATATGAGATAGGATGGAAGTGTTTATCAAATGTCAACTACTAGCAAAACAGAAACAGAAGCCTGAATTTTTGAGGTAAGACTTACCTGCGAATCCAAGCGTCATTAGACCATTAACTAGGAAGAGGAAAAAAAAAAGAGATTCGTTAGATACCTCCACACTCTTATATAAAAGGATTAGTAAAATTAGAAGTCAAGAAGAGTATAAATACATTTCAACAGAATATTCAAAACGCTTATTCAAACATTTGTTTGTTTTCCTAAAGAGTGTGTCTGAAATAAATAATGAGCATTTAGAGGAGATTATGATTTTAAATTCTTTTTTATCTATTCTTTAAATGGCTGAGTCAGACTTGTTATGGGTCTCTACATACCACTCCTTCCGCTAGTTTCTAATGTTAAGCATTAGGGACAGGGCAATTTTTACTTCAAGCTTCTTAAGAAGCTTGGGTGAAAAAGTTCAAGAAGATAACACACAAAAAATATAGGTGTACTGTACATTCTAACATGTAGAGAAAAAAATCCTTTTTTTTCAAACACAGCCATAAGTGTGTACTCTTCTCCTTAAAAGCATGTTTCTGTGTTTGAGTCTCCAGCTTTTGCACAGTGAAGTCACACATTTTGAAAAAACATTACAATAAAACCCTACAAGCTTCTTATGCAGAAGTTACACTAAAACAGGTGTATTGGAAGAGCAACCAAATGGAAACAGCCTATACCAACACATGTCTTCTGATTAGTGATTTGCAGTATATCCAGATGGAGTAAATTAACAGAAGCCTACTGTGTTTGCACAGCTCCAGCCACACCCACGATTTTGAAATAGCTAAGAGGGACATGACTTCTGTTATTTTTGATGTCCCACTGAAAAATAAAATTGCTGACAAATCTTTATAGTGTTAACCTCACATCAGAAATAAAAGTAATGATTTGGCACAAATGGGTGCTTCCCTGTTTGTACAATACTTAGCACCCCAGTAAAATGAATCAAGATATACATAGCAGAATATCAGTTATCAATCATTAATCTAGACCATAGTCACTGGGATGTGCCAAGCTGTCAACTGAGTTAACTGAAAATTACTGTGCATGTGAGAAGAATTTAGATTCTTCTAAGGAACATATTTTTCTTTTAGAAAAGCATTAATCTCTGTCTTAGATACTAATGAGCCAGAATGTACTGTGAAGAACAGGAATCCACATATCGGAAAATTGTCACGCATCCAAACACTCAGAGACGAAACTCCATAATACACTCTGATGGCTGTATCTCTTTCACAAATAGAACATTTTTCTTTCCAGACTATTAGCAGATAGACTAATAAATAGACTTGATTCCCTGTGTAAGTTTTTCTTGAATCCTTATTTGAAAATGTGCCTTATTGACTGCAGAAGACTGAAGATCACATTAAAAGCACATGCTTGACAATGAACCCAAACCCACCCATTCAGGGTAAACAGTGTAGGGTGCACACATACCAGGTACTCCCCTGGCAGATCACAGAATGCACCCCCAATTCTTATTCTATCAATTCATATCACTGTGCTCTAGATCTTTTATGGTTATGGCTGCAATAATCCTCACAATACCACAGCAATACAAATAGAGAATTTACAACTAGAAAGAACCAGACTGCCCCAAGTGCCAGTGAAGAATGCTGTGAAAAACCAAATACTGAATAAAGGCTTACAGGTTAGTGCTCACAAATCCTCCTGCCCACAAGAAAATGTGCTTTTTGCATTTTTTGATCTGCTTATAACAAAGTAACACAGGATGTTTTTCACCTATTCTCAGCCAAAATATTCCAGATAACATCAGAGAAGGGTAAAAGAGCCATTCAGATTATCACGCACCATACCTATATTTTCTTTGCTCTGAGATACTCAATAAAGATTTAATCAGGAGACTGCAGCATGCTGGCCATGATAGTTCACACAAAAACTTTCCAGTCGCTCTTTTAAGATGGGGCAAGCTCAGCCTTTTTCTTGAAAGGCTGATGCCATGACGTCTCTCATTAGAAGATTCATAGAAACAAAATGGGTCGGTGTTGAAAGGTGTTACCAAGACCTCAAAACAGTTGGCACACACTCCCACCTGAACTAACATTTAGCGAGATAAAAGGAGGTTCCGTTTAACTGTACTAGCTGCTTACTTTTTTTTCTCCACACATGGTAACAGCATGTATGATCATCCCTAGCATCAGCTGAATCAGAAGGGAAGGGAACAACCAGGTTAGAACCAGCGCAAGAGGTGAAGCAAAGTATCATCAAATGAAGGATGAGGAAAAGTAGGTTTGAAAGGCTTTTGGAAAGAACAAGAGAACATAAACAAAGTAAGAGAGAGTAATGGAAAATAAGAAAACTGAGGAAAAAAACCCAACTTTTTTAATCCCAACTCTCTACTCTCCTTTTACAACTCTCCTTTTTGTAAAAGGAGAGTAGAGTGCAGATAATACGAGGATCTAGTGAAGGTCTAGGATGAGATTTTTCTCATTTTTTGTCATTCTGACACTAAAAAAGGAATTCAAAATTACATTCAGGGCCATCCATAAATGCACAACTGGGATACATGACAGGGTAACTATCCTGTAATTTTGCCAAGTATATAAGCTTATTATGTGAAATGGAAAAATATTTCTCAATGTTTACTTTTCTTCTATACTGTAATTTTTCACTGATACTTTTCCCAGAGGCTTAAAAGAAGCACTGAATATCTGTCTTGCAACTACTTCAATAAATCTGAAGCAGCATATGAATGGCTATATGTTCTCTCTACTCTACTCCCCCTTTCTCCAAATGTTTTAAGAACAATTCTGAAAATATTGAGTAAATATCAGTGAAATATTACAATTTTCGCTTGTCTCAATGTTTCTTCAAGATGCTCATACTGGCAGCATACAGTAAGATATTTTGAGTGGCTCCCATACTTTCTCAGAATAATTCTTATTTTAACAGATAAAACTGTTGTATGCACCCTTTAACCAGCAATTACAATGGTGCAATACTGTGCATATTCTTAAAAATTTGTGATGTTTATTCAAAACCTCATTTTT
Source organism: Chloebia gouldiae (assembly GCA_003676055.1). Taxonomy (NCBI): domain Eukaryota; kingdom Metazoa; phylum Chordata; class Aves; order Passeriformes; family Passeridae; genus Chloebia; species Chloebia gouldiae. The sequence continues at coordinate 19,068,609 of QUSF01000013.1, forward strand.
ATCAATCATAATTTTTATATCCAAAAGGATATAAAACGACCTCAAGTTAAACCTCATGTGAAGAGCCTACCTCTGTATCCCTTTTTGAAGACAATCCTGCCAATTACCATCATCTAATATTTGTCTACATCAGGACAGATCTCCACTGGAAGCTATGTACTAACCAAACAGTTGCCTCCCTGCAGAACTTGAAGTTTCACTGATATCAACACATTACTGTATAAGAACTGCCCTGACATACAGATCATAAAAGCAAGTAAAACCAGAGTTTGAAATGGGAACTGCTGCTGTGAAATCCTGTACATATGATTTGTTGGAAGCATAAGTGAGAGATAAGTATTCTATTAATAATATAATATATATATATGTATAATTTGTCATACTGATAAAATCCCACTTTGTCATCCGTATAAAATCTCAATACCCACATTTTCTTATAAACTTGATTAGAAATACTGAATAAGCCAATCTTACAGCAGTCTAGTGCTTCTCCAGGTATTTTAATGTTGAACAAAGCTACGTGTTGCACAGGTATGACTGAAGATCATGTTAAATTCAACAATCTTTTATGCTAATCCCAAGCCATATCATTACAGGTGCTCTAGCAGGAATGCAGACACTTCAGGGTACCTAATGCAAAAGAAATTACCCTCCTGTAGAAATTACCCTCCTGTAGAAATTACTTCTCCTGTACTCTCACACAATGTCAAGAGGCATCCTACTACATAAAAAAAAAAAAAACATTGGTTACAATTGGCATAGGTTTTCTTTATTATCTGTTTCCTGGACAGTCATAATTTTAAGCTATTCATTCCACTAGGGTCTCTCTGAATACAGAAGGACAAGATGAGCTAACACAAGCATCACATGGTTGCTTTCCAAAGCCTTTTCTAAAACTCCTCTAGTGGGGTCAAGTCAAATGTATATGGCCAAAACATGACACACCCTGAGAAGGCAAAAAAATCCTACAACTTGATGGGAAAGCCCAGAGGCCACTATAAAAGTGGAAGGAAAGGAAAAATAATACTATTGGTATAAAAACTAAACAACCTGCCACTCTTTAAATAACTCTCTGCACAATATACATGGCTCAGAAGTTCATCTTTTGTTCTCAGCTACCAACTGTCCTTTTGACACTTCTTCATAAGAGGAATGGGATGGGGGGAGGGGAGCAGGAACAGGACGCAAGAACAACATCACATAGTGTGAAAGCAACCAAGGAAATGAGGCAACTGAAGTTCACAGAGACAGGCAATGACAGGAACTCAACACAAAGGAAGGATGCCAGGAATAAAGAGAAGCTTGCAATAAATATAGTAGTTGAAAAAAGTGTTACACTTGCAATCAAAATTGACCCAGAAAAAAATGTGTCTCAGTGTATGGAGTGGCAGGAGCAAGATAAATCTGTTGGCAGGGTGTACTGATCTGTTTCCGTGTTCAAGAAGTTTTCTTGAGAGCTAGCATAACATGGAACTAAGCTTTACATTATCTCCAGCTTTGATGCTGAATCCCTTTTAATGCTCTTTTTATCCCCTTGTATCAATGGTACAGAAGGTGGATCTATAGCCAGAGAAATATAATATCCAAAACTAAAAGGGCAGCTCAGTGTTCACTTTATCACAGTTTGAGGCACTACATTATTGTTTTTAAATTGTGAAGGTAATTTCAGACTGTTAACTATTTTGGACATTAGAGTCTTCTTCCTGCAGAGCAAGAAAAGCATGAAAGGAAGCAAATTAAGCCTCTTCATCTCATCAATAGAAATCAACAGGGAATGCATCAGAGGGTATCAACTGTTCCAACCCATGCTGGTACAGAGTTCCCCAGGTTTCCTGTGACTGCAAGGCAATGTGACCATTGTTCCGAATTCATGCTTCAATTGAGAATCTTTCAGAGTACAAATTACTGTCCTTTACATAGTTTTTGAAGTTCTTAAATCACTGCTGGCAGCATATTAAGAATGAGACACAATTTCTGAACAGTCTGTCTACTTCCAGACGTGTTGTATGGGTTTTCTACTATTTTGAAACTGGTATGTTCTGTTTAAATAAATATGTAGCCAGTGTTTTTGATGAAATATTTCTTTATTAGTAATTAATAATTTATCAAATAAATTATTAAATTAAACATACCAGTTCAACAACTAACATGTGATGGGATATCTCAGCTGTACACTAAGATCTGTATTGTGTGGAAAATTGCATGGCTCAGCCTGAAATGTAACAATGTTTTCTTCAAGCCTTTTCTGTCCCATTACATTTTTGATGAAGCAGTATGTAATTGAAATGTAAAATTTTTTTTTATAATCATTGACTTTCAGACAATGAATAAACTAAATACTCCAAGAGTAGAAGCAATTGCTTGAAGTAAACTTCTTTCACACTTTTACAAAAGTGGAATACACAAATGTATTTGTGCATTCAAATCTTTCACTTGCGATCCATCCTTCCAGAAAGTAAAACTGAGGAAGGGTACGAGGACTACACTTGTTTTTAGACTATAAAGAAATCGGTGGCATTAGAAACAGTTTAAAGATGGTATCTAGCAACAAGCACAGCACCGCCAGCCAGTCCAGGGGGAGTGATTGTCCCACTTTACTCCACGCTGCTGTGTCCTCACCTCAAGTCTTGTATGCAGCTTTGGGCACCACAACACAAAAATATATTAAGCTATTAGAAACATCCAAAGGAGGGCTAAAAAGATCACAGAATAATTTAGACTGGAAAAGACCTCTGAGGTTATTGAGTCCAACCTATGACCTTGTCAACTAGACCAGAGCACTAAGTACCACATCCAGTCCTTAAACTCTTCCAGGGACAGTGACTCCACCATCTCCCTGAGCAGCCCATTCCAGTATCAAATCACCCATTCTGCGAAGAAATTCTTCCAAGCATCCAGAAATTCTAACTTAAACCTCCTCAGTGCAGCTGAAGACTGTGTCCTCTCATCCTGTCACTGGTTGCCTAGGAGAAGAGACTGACCCCCATCTGGCTACACGCTCCTTTTAGGCAGTTGTAGAGTGATAAGGTCTCCCCTGGACTTCCCTTTCTACAGGCTGAACACTCCAGCTCCTTCAGCCACTCCTCACAGGACTTATCCTCTAGACCCTTCATCAGATGCATTGCCCTTCCCTGGACTCGTTCTAGCACTTCAATGTCCTTCTTGAAGTGAGAGGCCCAAAACTGCACAGACAGCACTCAAGGTGTAGCCTCAACAGTGCTGAATACAAGGGGAGAATAAATTCCGTACTCATGCTGGCCACACTACTTCTGATACAGGCCAGGATGCCATTGGCCTTCTTGGCCATCCTGGCTCATGTCCCGCTGTTGACCAGCATCCCCAGGTCCTTTTCCTCCAGACAGATTTCCAACCACCCTGACCCAACCCTGCAGTGCTGCATGAGACTGTTATGGCCAAAGTGTGTGGCCAAAGGCCTGGCACTTGGCCTTGCTGAACCTCCGACCTGTTGATCCAGCCTGTCCAGATCCCTCTGCAGAGCCTTTCTATCCTCCAGCAGACCAACATTTGCATCCAAATTGGCGTCATCCAGAAATTCACTTTCATAGAGTTGATCCCCTCACTCAGATCATCCATAAAGATATTAAACTGGGCCCAACACTGATCCCTGGGGCATCTCACTAGAACCAGACACCAACTGGCTGCAACACCCTTCACCACATCACTCAGCCCAGCAACCCAGCCAGTTCTTAACCTAGCAAGGAGTGCACCTGTCCAAGCTGTAGGCTGCCAGCTTCTCCAGGAGCATGCTATAGGAGTTGGTGTCAAAGGCTTTGCTGAAGACTAGACAAAGGGGGAAGCCATACAAGGAGCTGCTTAGGTCACTTAGCTTGTTCAGCCTGGAGGAGAGACCTCACTGCAGTTACAACTTCTTCATGAGTGGAAGTGGAAGGCCTGGCACTGATCTCTTCTCTGTGTCACCCAGTAACAGGACCTGAGGGAATGGTTGAAGCTGTGTTAGAGAAGGTTTAGGTTGATTATTAGGAAAAGGTTCTTTACCTAGAGGACAGGCACTGAAACAGGCTCCCCCAGGAAGTGGTCACAGCACCATGCCTAATAGAATTCAAGAAGCATTTGCCAATACCCTCAGGGACATGGTGTGATTCTTAGGGCTATCCTGTGCAAGGCCAGGAGCTGGACTTCAACGATTCGTGTGAATACCTTCTAGCTCAGGTTATTCTATGATATAAGGTGGAAGGATGGGAGTTCCAAACGATTATACACATTAGGAGGTGACTACGGTCAGCAGAGGCAAGCACAACATTCCTAACAAACCTACATTCACCGAATTAACTTTTGTTTGTGTTACCTAGGACGTAAGGCAAAGACTGATATTCACCATGTATCTATGGGCCTGTCAAAGGCTTTGTGCTCCTTGTTTTCATGTAACTTCTGCCTGCAAGACCTGTCTTCTGAGTCTCGGCACACAGTAGTTGCCACATAAGTATGTGACATCTAGAACAATCAGATCACAGCTCTTCAGGATTTATGATAAATATACTTCTAGCAAATGGAAGTGAAAACTCTTTTTTTCACCCCCTAAACATCTGTACTTCTTCAGGTTCACTATACAGCCCTGTGAGGTACTGCTACTGAGGTCTCCATTTTACATGAACTACGGAAATAATGACAGAACTAGTAAGAAGTCTGTCTGAGGTCACAGGCAGAAACCAGCATCAGTCTTAACTACAGTGAGCCAGCAGCAGTCTGGTGCCAGTACCTACTTCACCACTATCTCCTCTCAGAAAATGTGACCAAAGCAACTGAAAAACATGATCTCTCTGTCCAAAACATAATTGTGAAATGTGTCACCTGTGCAGTTTATGGGAAAGGTATGTCAGCTATGAGACAGCATAATTCTGATTCACTATCCTTAACAATGAGATAGCTTGCAATTACTGCTGAGACACACACACACACCAGACCACATAAGAACTGTGACAGCCCATGAAGCTGGCCATCTGCATCCAGGACCTCAGCTTGACACTGTATCACCTGATCACCTGGATGCACATATTTAATCTAATGGCTGCTCATTATTGCAACCCAGATGCCTATCATTAGTTGAAAAGGCGAGAAAACACAAAAGAAAATGTGATGTTAGGTAAGGTTTCCCTATAACAAGGAAAAACAGTCAGCACAGTACAGACTTCATTCCATACCCAACCACCTAAGAAAGTGTGTGAAACAGCAGTCCCCTCAAGGCCAATAGAGATTCCAATTTGCTCCTGTGAGGTAGCCTGAAAGAGAAGTCAAGCAATCTTTTTTTTTTTTTTTTAATTACTTTGGGAAACAGAAATGACCCATGAAGATTTCACAGACAAGGGTCACTGCACACTCCCTCCTGAGGAAGTGTTTAAAACCATGGGATACTTGAAGACATTTAAAGTTCCTTTTTCCCTTGATAGGCAGATACTACCATCACAGAAGGTCTGGGAAAATTATTTTTTCCTTTTCTGACCAATGACAAAAATTCCCACCCTGCACATCCACTTTCTCTTGATGCTGCATGTACTCCTCTCACAGATTTCTAATGCTGTTACATATTACCATGTTGAGGCATTATATCAACATGATTCCAGTGAAGTCATGTTTTCTTTCAATTCGATGCCTACTATGAAATATTAAGTTGTCCTGACCATCCAAATGTGGGCTGTTTTTCTTCAGCAGTCCAGCTTGACTACCAGAGCTCCAGAGCCCTGGATACTCACCTACACGATCACAGAATCTTTTAAAGTACATTCTTCCATGAACAACTCATAAGAACAATGAAACACGAACAAAATTTCAGAGCTTCACATGTCTACTTACACTGCTGTACATGTACCTGCTCATAGTAGGTGTGAGTGGCTTTTTACAACAACATCTTTGCTCCAAAGAATAAACACTGAAAACAGATCTTTGCATGACAGCATGATCCCTCTACATTATCATTTTTCCTAGGTGCATACAGGTATATAGGAAACTGCAAAGCAACAAATTCTGGCATAGGAAATTACTTAGGCCAATCTACTGGAGTAAATCATTCCGCCAGGTGCCTATCAAGCCACTTTATTATAACCCTCCTCAGCTGGACAGGAGGAGACAATATATAATTAAAAGTTCATGCGTCAAGGACAGGGAGAAATCATTTAACAGCTACCACCATGGACAAGAGACCATGGTAAAATAAATTTAATTTATTGCCAATTAAAATCACAGTAGGGTAAGGAGAAATAAAACCAATTCTTAAAATACCTTCCCCCTACCTCTCTCTTCTTCCCAAGCTTAATTTCACTTCTAATTTCTCTACCTCCTCCTCCTGGAGCAGTGCAGGGGGATGGGGAATGGGGGCTGCAGCCAGTTCACAACACATTGTCACTCCTCCCTCCTCAGCAGGATGACTCCTCACACTCTTCCCCTACTCCAGTGCTGAATCCCTTCCACAGGAGACAAACCTCCACAAACTTCTCCAACGAGAGTTGTCCCCACAGGCTGCAGCTCTGCATGAACTGCTTGAGCGTAGGCCCTTCTACTGCATCTCAGGTCCTGCCAGGAGCCTGCAAACTACTACTACTATACTACTATAAAAGAAAATAGAAAGAAAAACATACACTAAATCCAAAATGAAAACCTTCCGAAACCTCCCTCCTCCCCCCTCAATTCCAACAAACCACAGTGAGACACAACTTGGACCCCCAATCAGGTTCCCACCCTTCAGATAATCAATACTCAGACCATCAGGGAGAGAGGAGTCTCTCTGGTGCCATAGACTCCCGAAGAAACACAGCTGCCACTTCTTGTGTTTCCATGTCACATGTGGCACCACCCGAAGAAGAATTTTGCCATGGTGACAACTCTCCTTTCCATGCACAGTGCTCTCACCACAGTGCATGGATGGACAGACTGCTCTTAGGGCTTTCTTTTCAAGAATGCTTTGCCAAGGACCAAAGAAAAACAACAGTTCAGTTTCTCATTTTTTGGGACCACAGTCTCCCCCATTTTCTTCCTCCCCTGGGGCAGAGGGTCTCAAGAACAGAGATCATCTTCTTTCTGAAGACAGAGGGCACCACACCCTCCTCAACTCTTCTCTGTTCACTCCTGTGTTGGTAGTCATTGAAGCAGGTCTCTTGGCTCACCAAACATCACCCTAAAATGCAGGCTCTCTTGGAGGAGAAAATTGGTTCAGTCTGCGGTTAACAAGAAAAAATCCAGCCAAAAGCCACTCCATCATCTTACCCCCAATCTTCTTTCCCTAACATTCCAGGTCCCAGGCTGTCTCTCTTCCTCTCTTTCAAACTGAGGAGGAGTAAAATTTCACAAAGCTTCCATTTCTCAAGGAAGGGTTAAAAGTCCCGACTCCCTCGATGGCTCTTGGCCAGCTCCCACGGCTGGGCACACGTTCCCCCCCCTCTCCCCTTCCTCCTTTGCCAGAGTAGGGCACTGTTGCTGTCTGAGAGAGAGAGAGAGTGAGACACTCTCGGGGGGAAACACAGACATCCCAGAGATTTTCCTTCACTGTTCCATCTGCAGGGAGCTGGAGCCGGCTCCAGTCCCTCCACCCTTCAGCCTACCTCAACCTGGGCCACATGGCTTCCCCCACCCAGCCACCTGTGGGGGTAGAGTCTGCCCTCCCAGAGGACTGGAAGCAAAGAGAGAGAGTTCTCCTGGGAGTTCTACTTTTGACCCTTCTGCGTTCTCAAGAGGCGCGTTCACCCTCAATTGGTCACTCCAAGTGTCAATATCCAACCCTGACCCCTGACTGGATGGACCTCTTCCTTCCAAGAAAATTCTTTTTCTGTGTCAAACCACAACACAAAGTGAAGAAGGTCTTTCAATAATTTCTGGACTAAGCCTAGAACATCTACTCCAATATAGATATTCTTCATAAAGATTTCCAGTGTACATTTCAAGACTGCAAGAATCCCCTATTTTCTACAAGAGGTGTTTATTTTAGATTGTTCTTACCAGCACTTTTTATTGCTTTGACAAGGTTTTGTTTTCTAAATCGCTGCATGATAAAATATGAAGTAGCTGGGAGGAAAAGAAAACCTAAATATTGCACAGGCATATTTGGCATGGAACAGCCTAAGCCGTATAGCAACAAGTATTCTTATGGTCTTGCAGTGCACATTCCACCTGTTCTGTACTGTTCCATCAGAAAGGTAAGACAAAGAGGAGTTAGAACGTACTTGAACTAAAACTCACTGAAAACAGGAAGTCTAAAATGCCACATTACTTCACAGAGAGAGACTCCTCTCCCAATTTTCAAAAACATTTAAATCCAAGAAAAGAGCACTAATATTTTTTTCCAAAAAATCTTAAAGTACAGAAAGAAAACAAGTATTTTTGAGGAGCCAAATTTTATTTTGACCTTTACTTTGCAATGTTTACTTTTTTGTTGTTTCTGGTTTACACTGGAGCCAGTTAAATAGAAACTGGACTATTCCAGCAATATTATCTCTACTTCATTGTGCATCACATGGTAGAAAATTCTGACCCAAACATAGCCCTGCAATTATGTTCACAGCTACATTTACTAATGGCAAAGGTTACCATTCCTGAATGCAAATCCACTTACGTCCACTGGTCAAAAATAAGAGATTTACATTATTTTACAAAAGTTCTGACTTTGCATTAGCTTGAAATACAGACACAGCTTATAATAAAACTAAATATTGATATGCTTTCTAAAAATAAAACAGGAATAGAGGAGATTTCACACATTCTGAATGACAGTTGATGACCCCATGGAAATAAAGGCTTTGACCATCTCTTAACTGAAAGAAAAAATAAATTTATTTTTTCTATTTCTCTTGAAAACATTATCTTAATGCTTTATCAGAGTAAGTTTACAATATACATGGCTAAATACATTTAAAGAAACTTCTTCTAATATTAAATTGGATAAGTTATGTTCTTGGTACATGGAGATCACTGAGGAGTAAAGCTGGAACAGCTCATGAACTGAAGAGATGTGGAAAGGTAGCATTACACTTACAGCCACTTGTCAAAAACAAGCATCAACAGAAAATCTGTTCCATGGCCCCATGTGGCTACCAGACAGCAAAACCTTGATGCAAAGGCTGAGATCCCCTTCAAGCAAAGGCCACCTCCACTCCAAAGCTGTAGAACACATGTCTGAGTAGCCTGGAAACAGCCACAGCTCCTCAGACAATACCAATTGCAAGCAGCCTCATGGAGAACAGCCCTGAGGACACTCTCCAGTCACAGAGAGAAGATTACAGATCAAAGCTTACATGAAAGTGCTAAAGTCTCAGAAGAAAAATGAGCTTTGTGTCCTATTGATGACCACTTGAATGACTTCTAGAAGATTCCATTTCCTGTTCCAGTATCTCCCCATCTCTTCACAACATTTTATAGCTGTGAAATCTCTTTCCCTTTGTGTTAAAGGCAGGAGGGCCACCCAGAAAAAAAGCTGCATACCCTGTCAATGTTATGTAGGCATGCCCCTTGTCCAAGACAATATGGTAGATCATGTTAAGCTGTTCTGAAGATAACAAGGGATCTTCTCTCTACCCTTTGGACCATTTCTAACAGTGCTACTGCATTTTCTTTTGAGGCTTTTAGCAAGGAAAAAAGCTGTCTCCATTTTTCCAACTGGTTTCAAGGAAACCAATACATGAAGGGAGATTAAAAACTTCTGAAAGGGCACCTTTCTCCTATTCCCCTTTGCTACTCCTTTCTTTCCTCATACTTGCACATTTCCGCAGAAGACCTAAGAGTCCTTCAAGCAGCTTTCAGCTTGCTCTACATATATTCATATTAAAATAATTTGAATTTTTTCCATTTATATTTTCTAGTTTATTTTAATGCAAACCTGGCTGTGAAGAGATTCTTATTTTAGAAAAGACAGGCTGTTTCCATAAAACATGAAATAATACACTTCTAAAATTCTGTTCTGAAATAAAATGGTTCATGTTACGGCTTCCACTAAACTAAAATGGTGCGAATTAAAAGAGGTTTCATTATGCTTATGAAAATTAATCTCTCTGAGTCACAAATGAAAGCACAATTTGCTTTCTTCATGCATTTCTCAAGTACTAATTTCAATAGCCAAGACACAGATGGTAGCAAATGGTGTTTTGTAAGGGACCATTCATTGCATTTTTTTTCCTTGGTAAGGCAAACTGGAAATTGATTCATTTGTTTGTAATTCAAGCCATGAATCATCTCAGTTACCAGCAGATAGGCGGGAGAAACTAAAACACAAATGATACAAAAAACTACTGGTGGTTCAACACTTAACTCAACTGACAAAACCTCCCATAGCTCCCCTTGAGCTCAACTCAAGACCCTTTCCTTCAAATCATGCAGTTTGTGTGTATCTGCACCTATAGCAGTACCTGTCTGTCTCAGTGTAGAAGTCAATCTCCACTTCATAGACTCTTATGATTTGCCTCATAGGCAAAACAAACCTACAGACAAAAGTCCTGAGACACCAAGGATATTTAAAGTCTTAACGAGGATGTAGATAGCAAGTTCTTACTAATTTAGGAGCAACAGTTTACATTAGCTAAATGGTCTCCAGGACTGGATCTCATTGCTGTAAATCAGGGTTTAAAAGCCCGGAGTTACCTTCAAAAATGGAGTTCCATTCCTTCTCAGGGCTGGGACCAAGCCAGCTCGAGATAGTATTCAATGCTCTGTGCTACCACCTGCAGTCCACTTGCCACCACAGGGACAGTCCTGCCATTCACCCTCTCAAGGGAACTGGTGTGAACCTGTCCTCTGTTGCACATATAGGTGTTGGAAAAGAAGCAACACCTTCCTGAATAAAATAATTAGGAGACACAAACAGGGTGAAGAGTGGTGGGAAGAATGCCTGGATCCAACAATAAATTGGAACACAGGCTGCATTTACACCAGATGCTTTGCTTTCAGGATGGATGTTGGTGGAGTCTGCTGCCTGTCTTCCTGCTTGTCTAGTATAGAAAATCACATCTTTACAATATCAAGCATAATTTTGGTAGACATGTGTTTTTGTTAGAACTCTGTGGTTGGTCTCAGAATAAGATGGTCTGTTCTGCAAAAGCTTATTTGTTTTACGCACACACACTCACCTCAGTCTATTAAATTCAGAACTCCTACGATGGTATTCCCTTTCTTTGTTCCACCCTTTGCAGCTGCAGAACAGCATGATATTCATAAGAAAATAATGGGGAGAAAAAAACCCTTGATTTGGTTTTCAAACTTTAACCTGCTAAAATTGTTTCCTGCTGGATATTTTTTTTTCATGATTGGAATCCAAACTCTCCAGGACTTACATATGCCATGTTTCACACAAGGGCAGCTCAGGACCTTACAGAATTGGGATTTTTATACACAACTTTTTCATTATTGTTTGCAGATGAGGTATAGTCTTTAAAACAGAAAGTAAAAATGTAATTGGGACCAGGCTGTTTCCAACTGTCCAGATGCTCAGCTGTGACCAAAGCACTAAGCCTGGCTGACCCCTGTGAAAACAGATTATGAAATGCAAAAACGTACTATCTTTGAAATCTGCATACAAGAACTGCTCCAGATAAGGATCACACCATCTCTCTTGAAACGGGTTTATAGAAATATATTGAGAAAGATTACTCTGGAATTTAAAAAATACCCAGCTTTACTCTGGTAGAATCTTTTTACTAAAATACAAATAGTACCATGGAAATGCAGGTGTTACATAAGGAATGAAGGAGAAACATTTGGGCAGGGATTCCAAAAACAATTACATGTGTAAAAAAACCCACTTTGTTAAAAGTGGTCAAGCCCTTACGTTTCTTCTTACCTCAGTTTCCATACATAGAAGTATACCAAGAAAATTTGGTATGATGGTAAATACAACGCTATTTCTTAGGTGCTTAGATTCCACAGTTAGTAGGTGTCTTCCAAGTATCTTCAGCTCTGCTAAGCCAGTCAGAGGATTTCACCTGACAGCTGATGTTTCCAGCTTTTACCCATTCTGGATGTTATTGCACTTCACAGAACTGATGAAATGCCTGTGTACCAAGCACCTCAGCTGATACATTCTTTTCCCTCCACACTCTGTAAATCCAGCTTCTCCTACAATCACTGAGTGAACACACTGCCTTTTTGTCCAGGCCTTTTTGTCCATCTCACTAAGGATGGACAACACAAGTAGTTATGCATAGAGATAATGAGTCAAAAGTCCTAGGCAAAAAGATAAAGAAAGTAATTGCCTGTGGTTACAGAATTACAGTCCCACATCCCACCCAAATGTGCTTCCCACTGCCTTCAGTGAGCTTAGCACTGAGGAATGGTGGTTTCACCTTAATGACAGAGGTCACAGCTCTGTGCTTTATCAAAAAAAGCCATTAAGAATGACCACTCAATTAAAATAAAAATTCTTCCAAAATAACTATTTTTAAAACTGTGTTTGTATTCCCAAATAAGCAATTTAGTTTTCTACCAATTTAGGCTTTTATTATAAAAAAACCTGTTTTCACATCCTAAAACTCTAGTTTTTCTACTTGGAAACCAGTCTCGTTTAATTAGTTCTTGATTATATCTACCCTTTCCAATTCCAAGCAAAAGTAATGTATTATCAATTAACAGATATTCTTAAAATCTTTTGTGTCTGCGTTGTTCTACTAGGAATGGAACTAGCACAGTTAAAAATGTCTAGCACAATTGATTTATCTGTGCCTCTCTGATGAAAAATGTCCTGTAGCTTCCTGAGCCACAGTGACACTGTCCTTCACTCTTGTAAATCTCTGAAAACAAATCTCCAGTGGGTAATTCTGCTTTGCAAAAACCACAGTAACATCGTCTCCCCATACAAAAAGATTATTGCCTAGTTCCTTAAGTTCAAGACTGCATAAATATTTCACATGTCAAGACAAGTGTTGGTCATCTTTTTATTCCTTTCAGCTGAGGAATAACAGAAATCTGAGCAACTAAGGTAAGATTTTAGAAGTCCTCAAGCCACAGAGAATCAAAAACTTGTGCATGTGGCATGTCATTCTGTTGACAGACCAGCTAAGGATGAACACTGAACACTGTCAAAACTGTCTATTTGTTTGTGGGTCTTTTCATAGAAATATTGCAGTGTTTAGCAGTTTTGGAAGGGGTTTAAAATAACAAAGTTCTGAAGTCCTCAAATATATATTCTAAAGGTACCAGGCTTGAATTTTTGTTACTTAAGTGTGACTCACAGGAAATCAACTACATCTCTTAGCTTACTGTTGAGTGAAGATGTTCAGAGCCGACTTCTGGCAACTTCAGATGACTGCAACACATTAAATATGAGAGCCCTAAACAATCTACCTGACGAGGAACAATAGTTTTTCCAGCAGCCAAGGCAGACTAAGTGAAAGATCTGAAGGATATCTGTGCTTGATAGCTACGTGCTTGAAACTCAACTACTCTAACAGGAATCAGCCCGTCACTCTGCAGGAAAAAAACCTTTTCCAACAGTCAAACACACCTCCCCACAATCCATGTGGGATCCAAGATGGAAAGCCTGACTAAGGCAAGAAGTTTGAGATTGTTTTCCCTGGGGCCTGGACGCGCTGTTCGGAGACTCCTCTCAGCGATGTCGGCGCGAATGCTGAAGGGGACCAGCGGCCCTGAAGCCGCGCCTGGCCCCGCTGCCCGCCCGGCGAGGCTGGAACGCTCTCGCTGCGAAGCCGCCGCAATGCTCGGGATGGAGAGCCCCGGAAGGAAAGTGATCCCCGCTGCGTCCCGACCGACCGGCAAGGGACGCCCGGAGACCCCCTCCCAAAGGGATGCTCTAGCGCGGGCGCTCCCACCTTCCCCGAACTTCAGCCCCACGCCCCGGGTTGAAGCATTGCCGTCGGAGACCGCGCACCCGCGAGGACGCTCAGCCCGTCCCGGTGCAGCAGTCCCGGGACGGCAGCGGCGAGCTCCACCGCACGCTGCCGGGACGCCCCCGGCCAACCCCGCCAGCCACTTACCCCAGAGCAGCAGGACGGGGAGCTGCTGCCGGCGGCTGCCCTGCGCCTCCATCCCGGCAGCGGCCGCGGAGGACGGAGCCCACATGGGGCGACCGGTCCGCAACCGCAGAAGGCCCGAACTGGCTTCAGGCCGCCCGCAGGGGAGGCTCTTCATGCCTCGGCGTCCAGCTCCGGGCGGCGGCGGCAGCGTGGGCGGGGGCGCATGGGAGCAGCTACTCCGCCCCGGGTGCTTCCAGCGGGGCGGAAACGGCAGCCGGGCTGAGCCGGGCCGGGCGGAACGGGTCAGGGGTAGGAGCAGGGGCGAGCACGTGAGAGTGTGCTGTGTGTGCGGTCACAGAAGCGTGGCCATGCCTCCCGCTCTTCCAACAGCCACGGCAGGAGCGATGACGCTCCCAACCGTCGGTCTGTGTGACTGCCTAGGGGAAAGGCACCTACCCCCAGGGTGATAGTTCTGGTTGTAACTGTCTGAGGGATTCAGGGATTCTTCACCCCTTGCCCTGGGAGCCAGAGCAGCTGCTCTCCTCCTTTTGTTGCCCGTAGGAAGAAAACACAAAACAGCCGGAGTCGTTTTATGTGGTGCTTTATTGAGGGCCCTGGGAGCCTGAGGACTAGCGTCCAAAGTCAGGCCCCCCCAAACTAACAAACTACTGTGTTTATATAGGGTTCACACTAACGGTTGCTTAATTCAACACATATTTGTCTACGTGACATTCCAACAATCATTTATTTACAAATTATTTCTTGTTTAAACTGAACATTCTTTACGGTAATAAATTGTCTACACTCTGTCAAGTAAAAACAAAGTAGCCCCTGAGATTTACCTATCCATCCATTCCCCACAACCCCTACCTAGTAACTATTTCTAACACACGGTTTACGGCCTGCTAAAGGTTCAAAGCCTTAGTCTAACTACTTCTAATAAGTCCGACTGCAACACTTTCACAACATCCTGGTGGTGGGGGTGAAGGCATGAGATGCTGGAGGGCCACCTGTGTTAGCCCACTTGCAGCCCTTGCACGGCACCGACGTGTTGGCATGCTCAATATTTGCAACTGAACATGGGGATCCAGAGCAGCCTGGAGTTCTAAGATGCTATGTGTGTGTGTATTTTTATGTTGCAAATTCATCTTTGCCTTTCTCTTTTCAGAGATGGTACAACTCCTGATTTTCATCGGTATTTAAAAGCTGTGTTCCTGGAGCTCTCTAGGAAATTAGCATCTCCATCGAGAAACACCAGACTGGGAAGCTGCTAAAGGCGACTTTTCTTACCTGAAAATAGTAGTATTGCTCAGTAACAAGGACTCAGACTATTCTTCTGGGTACATGCACACTCCACCTCAATAATGGCCTTCTAGTAGCACATTAAATCACTGCCATTATTAAAGGTCAAATGTACCATCAAATTTCAAAAGAGATTTTCTAGCCACACACAACAACAAAGAGTACTTTTAGGTATCAGTCAGGTTGTTAACATTGACTTTGTACATTTGCCTTGCACAATGCTCCAAACACTTTTGGAGACTAGGACCCCAAAATGTGCCTTTGTAACCACTGTTTTCAGTACACAACCTTTGTCTGATTTTTGCTGTTGTCTAGGCTGAAGGAAATGGAGAACTTTGGAAACCACAGAGAAGGTTGGGAATACAATGTTGAAAGAGCTCTGCAGACATTTAAGTGTGTCACTGAGAGTTAACCTCCTATCATTTGTGTGCGACTTCTTCCACTTAGCTGGAAGCAAAGCTTGTAAAATACCATAAACCATAAATAAGTCATAGCTCAGGGAGATCATCCTTCAGCAGAGGGGCTGCCATTTCTGCTTTGTAAAGAATGTTTACAATCTGCCTGTGCCAGAAGGAGCTGCAGTGAAGTGACAAGCATGAAGGCACATACACCACAGACTAGTTATACCATCTATATATTATGTGTAATATGGATAATTCGTGCCTGTAGGGTGATATGTATGTAATGTTTCTTACTACTGAAATTATTGGCATAATACAGCAACCCCTAGCCAGAGCTAGGGGGTTGCTTCACATATGTTGAAACTACAGCTGATAAGACTTCATTTACAAGTTAATACACCTAGGTCCTTAGGTCCGGACATGGGTCATTTCTCAAGGTGATCTAGGAACTCCCAGGCAATGATTGTCCTGGCAACTACTCAAGACTGAGATCGCTGGAATCACCAAAAGATATATCTCAGTGCTGGGTTCCTGTAACTCCATCAAGGATGTACATTCCTTCCTGGACTCCGGTTTGTTCAACTCAGCATGGAGGAAAGAGACTTTATAAAACTGTGAGACTTTGAATGGAAAGAAAAGGCTGATCGCCGAAATCCTGGCCTTGAACAAAATAAACCATATAAAATATGCATGCGCATGATGGTCAGTGTGAAACACAGGGGATCCTATGCTGTACTGGTCAAACCTGTGTCTCACCCAGCACTGATCCCAGTCTCGGCACTGTCCTTTTCTTCGTAGCTGGCTCAGATAGAATTCGATCGCTAAATAATTTTTTTAATTATTTTTAATTTGGCTAGATTAATTTTTATCTATAACATATATAGCATCCTTTCTAACAATAAGATCTTGATTTTCATCACAAATTACATTTCTCACAAATCTGAAAATACAGTTAGTATTTTCAATAATTTAGATCAATTTCCAGGAGGTTAAGCATCATGGTTTATTGCAATATTATATGTTTAAAATGTTTTAAAAGTACAGTATAATATACAGTATAAAGGCAATATTTTTTGTAACACACCTGGAGATAATAGTGAGGGGTCTTTTTACATCAATTACATTTGTTTTCTCCTGCTGTTTCAGATGAAAAACGGGCAAAATGAGTGTTACTTCTTCCAACTCTCAAGATTCAGCAAGCACTTACCATTTTTTGCTTGCAGCACATAGTTTGAAGGTGCAAACAGTATCTCTGAGGTAGAACAAATTGATACAATTTATACGTAAATGCACTAATGCAGCGTGTTGCATTGTGTTACATGTATTTTGGATAATTGATGCTTATAAAAAGAAATATACATAAAATATGTTATGTTGGTCATGTTATAAATGAAAATTTGTCCAGCCAAATTAAAAATGAAAAAAACATAAAATATTTATTTTACAATCAAATTCTATCTAGCTAGCCATAGGGAAAGAACAGAGCCGAGCCCAGGGTCGGCTCTGGGTGTGCCACAGAGAGGTCAGCCTCAGCGGAGGTTTTCCCCTATGCCCACACACCTCCATCCTGGCACAAGCGGTTTTTATAGGGAAAATTTCGCCTGAGGCCAAGATTTCAGCAGTCTTTTCTTCCATTCAGAGTCCATAGGTTAATAAGATTTTCTTTCTTAGTGGTGAGAAAGAACAATTCAGTGTCGGGAGTTGTTGAATTTCTCGATGACATTTACGGGAAGGCTGCATTCACATGTATCTGCCCGAGGATTTCCATGATATCCATCTCGGGTTGTTCACACAGTGATCAGCCCCCGGGGTTCCCGGATCTCTTCAGACATGGCTCATCTCCTGGCTGGGTTCTAATATACATCAGGTCTCGCCTGCGAGGGTGGGGCGGCTTCTAATACAAACGAGCATAGTCTAACAAGTATCCAATATTACATATTTCATACAAGAAATGGCGTGAATTATCTTTACTACACATAACAGTCAGAAATATTCTTAAAAGCTTTTAAGCATGCAAGCCAGAGTCGAGAGATTGCTTCATGATATGTCGAAATCACCGCTGGCAAGAGAGAGGAGGACCTCATTTGCAAATGAATGAACATAGCAAGGTGGTCCGAGGAACTCCCAAGCGATGAATACATCGGAAAGATACATCTCAATGCCGTGTTCCAGTAACTCGATGATACGCTCTAGATACGGTTTTGTTCAGCTTGACCTGCAGAAAAGAAACTACGTGAATATATGGGACTCTGAAAGAAAGAAAAGCTTGATCGCAGAAAACTCTGCCTCAGGCAGAATAAACTGTATAAGAACCGCAGGGACAGGACAGTCAGTGTGAACATAGGAGACCCTATGCTGTAGCGGTTGGACCTATGTCTCACACAGTGCCGATCCCGGGCTCGGCACTGTCCTTTCAATTGTGGCTGTCTTAGACCGAATCTTGATCACTGAATAAAAATCTGATTTATTAATTATTAATCCAGCTTGATAATTTTTATCTATAACAACTGGATCACAAGCCAGCTATGGTAGGTGATATCCTCAGCAACGTGTTCTAAAATGAGTAAGTCTGATTCACATTTGAACAAAACTATTACAGATGTAGAACAGTCCTCAAGATGGTTCAAAAAACTTAAGCAGTTTGCAGTTTTTCAGTAAGACTGCCTACTCCCCCCAGCTCCCATTGTATTGCAGTAATGCGAAAAGATTCACTCCAGAATGACTGCAAACAACATTTTTTGTTCTGCATATCTGCTTTGGTAGCATCATGTACCTACACTAGCAGCAGAAATCCAATTATAAATGGAAATCCAACTATAAATGCCCTTTGTTATACAGAGCTCTGAATCTCATCCCTGACACAGACACTAAGAGTGATCTCAGAACCATGGTCTGTTTTAATTTCCAGACATATAACTTCCAGAGATCACACTGACACCTTCTTAGGTACCCTGTGCTGCAATCACATTACTTCCGAATTTTTTCTAAAGTGCTTACGTCTGCTAACAAGACACTGGGTAAAAGGAAATACAGCAACAGACATGTAGATAGTTGTTTCAGTATAGGAAGTTCCTGAGGAGTTCATGGTGAGAAGAGATGGAAGAATTCAAGCTGCCCAGGACAAATATTATTGCCAGCACTACAGGGCTCAGAATGGTGAAGGATAAGGTAATAAACTTTCTTGCTCCAGAGTTTAACTGATTCAACAGAAACTGAAAAAAATAATAAAATAAATTGAGAAAAAGCTGAAGACATTACACTATTGCCTTTCCTTGTCACCTCACGAATTTGCCCAGAGAGAGAGATTGCTTGCCCATATGGAGGGACTTTACCCAGTGTCAGATGAAAGCTTTCTTCACCTCTTCCTAGCACAGTAATTTTGTATAAAAGACACATTAATATTTCAAGACCACATTTTAATGGGATTGACTGCTGGACTGAAGTTTGAAAAAGTAGGTTCAGTTCGCCTGTGGTTTGAAACTAAAGTAGGTCATCCTTCCTATTTAGTGCTCCTTGAAACATGCTGTTCCTGCTCCAGAAATAAAAAAAAAAAAATCTGCAGGTTATTAAGATAATTCCTCTCTTTTTACCATCAAGATAGGAAATGTAAAAACATGATAAACCACACTGCCCAGTTAAAAAACAACTTCTTCCTGCAACTGAAAGGCCCCACTGTGGTATATTGACTGCACATAATACCGAAATCTAGTTTACATCAGTCAGATCTGATCAGCTGAAACTCTTTATGCCAATATTACCTGAAGCGAGGGAGGAGAAAAAAGAACACTTGTTTTATGTAAAGATGAGACTTTTTTACATAAGAGCAGTTATGGAATACAGAAGCACACAGATATTTTGCCAGCCTTCTAAAGCTTAAATTTTAAGCCATGTATGGATATGCTCTGTGATTTCTGCAAGGTTTCTATGTTCAGAGCAAAGCATCTAGGGAGTGTTTACATGTTCCAGATTGCACTCTATTCCAAAAGTGCTGAGCTGTGAGTATTTAGCACCTCTAAGACCTCTAAGCATCTCTTATTTTATATACCTAGCTCTGACATGACAGCCTTCCCACAGCACAGCATGTGGGCTTTGTTTGAAAGAAGAACATGCAATTACTTTGTTTCCATACTAGTTTCTAGTACAGTAAATTGTCTTGATTAAAAAAAACCAAACCCAAACCAAAAAAACACCAAGGTACTTCTGTACCCTATGCCATCAACACCAACACCTACCAAATAAAAATTAAAAGTTCCACAAGTGTCATGATGCAGGTCAAGGAAACGGAGACAGGTTTTATGGAATGATGACAAATGCCTCTATGCCTGTTCCCTCTCTCTGGAGAGAAGCTCCCCAGTTAAGTGTCTTCTACCAAGGCACCCACTCCACAGCCAGCAGTGCAGAACACTTCCATCAAAGGCCCCAAGTGCAAATATGTAGGAACTGGAATGTCTTTCTCATTCCTATCTATTGTTCTTTTGCTAGAAAGAGTATCTCAAGACCACTGGTGCCTGTATGTCATGCACATCGTAATCGTCTCTTCCTGTTGTACACAACTATTCTTTTTCAACACCAGCCAGAAGATTGTTATAACAGAAAATCTTTGTAATTTGGTTCAGGGAAGGGAAACAAATCATGCCTTCATTTTAATGTAAATGTAAACATAAGCAAAAGGCACATTTATTTAATCCTTCTAGACTAAATAAAGCCAAAACTAAATTTAAAGGTTTTAAACCTTTAAAACTAGCAGTTATATTCTAGATGCCCTGACTTTCTACTCAGAAATTCATTTTGTTTTTCGTGACAGGCTGGTTGATTAGTTTGGAAAATGCCATGAAAAAATATATAGACTATCTCCCATACATGGTTGTGTCTGAGAAATAACTGGAAAATCAGGGAGAAAGATACAAGAAGCAAAGTGGAAACACACACCGTTGAGTTTGTTGGGGTTTTTTTTCTATTAGAAATAATTTATTTTCATACAAAATCTTACAGAGATTAAGGCTGAGCTATATCTAAAGGAACATTCAAGGATCATTTTGTAACCATCAGAACTTAGCTAACACCACAGAGATTGGTGAGACAGCAACATAAATCTATGGCAAGAGAAAGCAGTAAAGCCTATTCAAGTTCAGTCTGAGCACAGAATTTCTGATTCCACATGTGAGCTCTGATCAGTGCAGTTCTGAACCACCAACTTCTTACATGAAAGCGGACTAATTGTACTTCCGAGGTGCATGAATGACTGGCTTCAGGGCTAAGTAGGACAGATCCTAGAGCACTTCTTAAAAGAGAAATTGCATAAATCACCATTCCATGGAAAAATGCAGCTCTATATAAAATGGGAAATATTACTATAGTAAATAGAATGTTATTCCGTGGCACAAAATGAGTGCAATACATAACATTTCTAATTATCCACTCCTAATTCTTAGTATAATTGTTCTTCTAAAGTAAAATAAAATAATAAATCATAACATGTTTTCATTAATGCTGAGTTCAACCTGCTATTGAATTCACACATATTTCTATCATGATAAATCATTCTATTTTAATCTTGTCATCTTTACAGCCCCAAGGCAACCCCAGTCATGCACAGAACACTCACACCTCTTTCCCTGATACATCTCACAGCATTTGCTACAAATTGCATAAAATGTGAAAGCAGGCGCAAATATTGCCTTGTGCTGTTCTACTTGACCACTTTTCTTCGGACTGCCATGGTGAAGAGCTTCATCTTCCATTACTTGAGAAGAAGACTCAGAGAACTTCCCCTTCATCATGCATTCACTTTATTCGAACTACCTCCCTTACTCCTGACTGTGAAGAAATGCACAATAAATACTTTCACTTATTAGTGAGAAATTTGGAGAAAGTTTGTTGCCAGTGTGCATGAAGAACATCGCTGATTGTCACTGCCATTTACAAAGGAGAAGGGAGGAAAGAAAAGGTGGTGTTTCAGAGACACCATTGCCTATGCTTTCCATCTCTTTCGTAATTTGACCAGGGACTGCAAATGTATCCATTCATAAGGGTTCTTTCACAATTTGACTACATACTTTAATGTCTTGGGATTCCCTTCAAATGATCTTAGTAAAGGAGACCAATTATTTCCCCCACGCAGAAATGAAACTACTGTTTACATCTACAAGTGCATCAATAAAAGTTTTAAATGAGTTTATTGCCCTTGCAATAAAAGAGCATCTTCTTAGGTTCTGCTGACCTCAAATGACAGAGAGTATCTCAGTGTGTGACAAGTGACCATAGCTCTCATTTGAAAAAATGATGTTTCACAAACATCTGGGGCAGCACAAAAATAAGAACAGGATGGGAACATGGATGGGAACAATGGGTTACAGATTTATCCTGGTAGCACTCATTGTATTTGTCCTATATCAAACAGCACTGTAGGGTGCTGGGACTGGTGTGCTCAATCTTGGATTCATAGGGAACCAACATATACTTTAAGGAAATTCCTATTATTAAGAAAAGTGTGTATTTATGCATTAGTTAACATGAAATAATATCCATCCTCAAATGAAAGTATGAATGATACAAGAAAGGAAATATTATCTTTTCAAACATTTAATTTTTATAAAAGACTTTGTTCATCAAAAATTTCACTTTAATTGAATTGCTGTGAACATCTCACACTATTTTTGACTCTAATAGTATAATGATCTGCATCTTATGGAAGTATCAAGTTAAATCTTAGGATCTCTTCTTCTCATCACTTCTTTTTGCTTTAAATTTAGAAAATATTAAAAAAAAAAGTGAGATAACAATAGTTCCCATAACAAATTTACTAGATACTAATTTTTTCCATGTAAGGGAAGTGAAAAAATAATATAGATGAGCAAAAGTGTTTCAAATAATTCAGATTAACTGACATAGGCAGCTATTTGGTTGGTAGACACAGACACAAAATATTCCAAAGATGAGCTATCTTTGTCATTTCATCCAGAGATTTCTAAATCAGAGGAAGGATGTGAGTAAGAGGATGACAGGCACACCACGTAGTGTACTACTGGCCCACATGCAAACTTGCCATTTCCAACTACTATATCAGCTACTGAGTTGCAACTCAATGATTTCAGGTAGAATTTACTGCTTAATCTTAGCAGACATAGTACAATGCTGCACAAGAGGAAGTGACACCTATCAGAAAATATGAAATCTCCCCCAGCCCAAAAGTCAGACCAAGACTTCAAGTTCACAGTAAAGTCAGTATTGAACACATTGAAGGTACAGGTTTTTTTGCACTGCTATCACAAGAGTGTAATTTGCCTTAATCATACACTAAAGCTTCAAATAAATGTGTGTTTTAAAACCAACTCCAAACAGAAGAACCCAGAACAATAATAATAATAATAATAATAATAATAATAATAATAATAATAATAATAATAATAATAAT
>QUSF01000013.1:19091654-19140458 GCA_003676055.1 Chloebia gouldiae
ATAATAATAATAATAATAATAATAATAATAATAATAATAATAATAATGATTTCCCAAAAGCGCCTAAAGTGCATGCGGGGGGAAAAAATAATCCTAAATATTTAACCAAAAAACCAAAACCTGTTCACACTGTAAATTAGGCAACTACTTTAAAAAGACAAACCCATGTCCCAACTCTTTGTCTATCAGAACCATCACTGTTAACTTTTTGTCTACTCTTCATAATACTGCTATTCTAATTTTGAATAAAGGCCTATGACTGAGTTTATGATGAAAGCTGGATTCATCATTTCAGTCAGAAAGTTCATTTCTTAAATTAATAAATTTCCTTTAACAGATTCCTTGTTGTCTTTCTTCCCTTATGGAAGAAATAAATCAAAGGATCTGTCCTGGTTTCAGCTGGGATAGAGTTAGTTTTTTCTTAGCTGGTACAGTGTGATGTTTTAAATTCACTGTTAGACTGATATTGATAACACACCAATGGGTCAGCTGTTTCTCAGCAGTGCTTATCCTAAGCCAGGGGCTTTTCAGGTTCCTGTGCTCTGCCAGTGTGAAGCTGCACAAGGACCTGGGAGGGAGCAGGGTCCGGACAGCTGACCCGAACAGGCCAAAGGGATTTTCCAGATCATAGAGCACCATTTCCAGTATATAAACCTGGGAGAGCTGGCTGGGAGGGGCCAATTGCTGCTGGGAAATGGGCAGGGAGTCAGTCAGGGGATGGTAAGCAATAGTGTTGTGCATCACTTGTTTCTATTGAGTTTTATTGCACATTGTCTTTCTTTTAAATTACAATTTTCAATAGAAGTAGTAGTATATTTTATTTTGTTTGAGCTATTAAACTGTTCTCATCTCAACCCAGGAGCTTTGCCTCTTCTTTCCAATTCTCTTTCCGCTGGGGTGAGGTTAGTGAGGTAGCAGCTATGTGGCTCTTATTTGCTGGCTGGAGTTAAACCTCAGCAGACATTTTTGATGCCCAGTGTAGTACCCGGAGGACTGAGATAACAACAGATCTGATCAGGGCTTGTTAAAACAAATTACTTTAAGGAACTATTTAATTGGTTTAATCATTGCTAGTCACCATGATGTTTCATTTGTTCCCTGTATGTGTGCTCACAGGTGCATTATACAACACTGTTCTTGATGCACATGTTCCCTGTGGTGATACTGATCGTCGATGGGGTCTGGGCTAAAGTTATAACCCTGTTGCTCTTTGCAGGAGTGGTTTATGACATGATAGAATTGCTGGTCATTAAACAAATCCTGTTTGTGTGCTTGGAACTGCATTACCTCTGAACCTCGGGAGCCATCTGGTGGGAGCTATTATCACATCTTTTAGCTGTTGCTCGTAGTGTCAAAAGGACCTTAATTTCCTGAACATTTATTTAATTTGTCCGTTTTGCTAAGTATGAATATGACAGTTTGCGAGATGAGCACAAGAAGCCCAAGTGGGAGACTTTTCTTCAGGTAAACATTCCCAAGGATTTACATTAAATTCGTATGTGTAAGAGACGGGCAGGGATGTTTTCTGAAATAATAACACATAGATTTACTTTTCTCAAATATTTTTTTCTGGAACCTAAAAAATGTTAAAATGTTAATTAATTGATAGTAGAGCTTCCATTAAAATCCAAAGATGCTAATCTTAAGAAAGTATGGAATAATATGCTGTTCAAACATTAAGTGAGGAGACTTAAGCAGGAAAGCATTAATATTCTCTAGACATCATATTAATGAATTTCCCTAATCAAAGAAATCCTTTGAAGATAATTTTCTCCACCAGATAAGAGAAAGTAGTTATCGGCGGGGAGAGGATGTGGGTCACAGCAGAAAGGATGCCATTCTGTACCGAGGAGAGACACCCTGTGGTAGCAACCTGAGCTGCCATTCCAGCAGTCGCCTGCAAAGAAACAGCAGAATTAATCATGTACAGTGATTAAACAATTACTTATAAAACCATCTACTTTAATAATACAGGTAACAACAGGAAAGACATTATGTAAAAGTGGCAATTTTGGTTTCCAAAATGCTAATCACAAATTTAAGCTCATCTTTAAGCTCACAAATCAGTGTTGATGTTTTTTGTGCCTTCCTCTCCCCTTGCCTGAGGTGTGACTGTCCATGCAGCTACAGCTCTCACTCTGTCACATCCTCTATTAACTCAATTCACAATAAACACTTTTGCCATCAGTGCTAGGCACCCCCACCATCTCATTACATTATGAAAATCCTACAGTTGTTTTTTTTTGTTTAATTTCTTGTCTTCAATTAAAAAGATCTTTCAAAGCCCTACCCAACTCTGCCTTTTGCTGACACCTTTGTACACTTACATTTATACACTAGAACTACTAATTCCCGGACAAAAGGATATGGAGGGAAATCAAGGCTTTCCTGACTGTAAGAGCCAAAAGAACCCACAGCCTCAGAGGTCACTGCAGCTTTGGTCAAGGTATCATGATGTAACCAAGCTGTCTCCTCAGCTCCTCTGCTCTGCTCTGCTGCTCCCACCCAGAGGAGGCCATGCAGCAGATGTGTCCCAAGAGGCAACATCTTAACTGGCCCCCTCTCTGCAATTTAGAAAGCAGCTGGGCCCCAGCCAAATTGCTCAAAAGAAGCTCTGCTCTCAGCTGAGCAAAGGTGCTGCTCCACGCTTCTCTGCAGGTGTTCAGAGATGCACCAGAAATAGGAGGATCAAGTACGACTGCTTCAAGGTAGGTGATTCTTTTAATACAGTCAAAGGACAGTGAGAAAAATGGGGCATTTTATTCAGAGGATTTCCTGATGATTCCCCTGTGTATTGGAAATAAACACTGATTGAAAAACTTTTCATTGGATGTGCAGGGTGACTGTGGCTCTGGGAAGTCAAAAGAAAACACTGTTTTATATTTTCTTCCAAATCTACTAGGCCAGCTAAATATGCAGCCACTCCCTTGCCTGGTTTTATCAAAATGGGCTTAGCATAAATGGTTTCATCTAATGGAAGTAGGAGAAGGAGAGGGTAACCTGGATTGTGGTCACAGAAACAGGCTCAAGCACAAGTACGTGTACCTTTATATTGGGAGCTCCACTGAATTGAATCCCAGGCTCAACTGACACCAATTTGATGGCAACTGAAATACAAAGACAGAGAAAAAAACCCTTAACATTTAAATAATCTGGAAAGAATATGTAATTGTCAAAGTGTTAAAAAGGTAACTGAAAGGTAACTGAAATATCTATGTTTACATTTTTCCATTAAATTAGTTTTTCTGAACATAAATAGCATCAAGGTAAGCTGTAATAAAAACAGATCAAAGCATATGGTTGAGCAGCCTTTGCTGTATTAAGTTCTACATGGTAATGCTTCCCGGTAAGACCATTAACACCACTGACTTAAAATTATCTGACTTATTTAGCTTAGTGGCTTGGAATAAATGAATAAATGTCCATCATCTTCCTGAACTACAATGCTAAAACCTCATGCATTATTCCACCCACATTTCTTATCTTTACAGGCAACAGTTACACACTGAATATATAAACTTTCAGCTTTCCCTCTACTGTACAAACAAACAAACAAACAAACAAAAAAAGAGTAAATAGACTTAGCCCAGAAATAATGTAAGGAAATACTTGAAATACTTGCAAGTTAATTTTTGTTTCCCCCTTGTTGAGGAGCTAGGTTTTGAGTTTGTTCTCTTCTGCTATCCAGGAATCAGGCATTATCAACTTAATCTTGAATTACCCTAGAGCACAACATCACAATAGAAAAAGTGGCCAAGACTCACTGCATATTCCTTTAAAAATTCAGTAGAATGCACTGGACTTAAATATTTATAGAACTTCATGCAGCAGTCACGCTATGATGAGGCCACATCAATGTGCTTCAATGTATATGTTGCACTGGTGAATGGCTGTCCCTATATACACCATACGGAAATATCAAACTTCTAAAGAAAACAGCTCCAAAAGCACTTTGAAAGACACTAACTATTCCAAGTGGAAACAGGACTTTATGTTGGTTTATGAAAGAGAATAACAACTTAAAAGAATGAGTGAGGATTGATACCAGTCACATACAAAAGAAGTGTGTGGTGCCACCGGGCATTTTTCAAAGTAGGTCATGTATCAATGACAAGCACATATTTGCCTTCCAAAATGTGCTCTGCCACTGTGTATCTTGGCCAGCGATGCATGAAAAACACACTAGTGCTTGCCTTGTACTTGTATTGGACAAAGGGAGAGCTGGGAAGCAGTAGCAGTGAACTGTGCAGCAGGCTGGGAGCCCTTTCTAGGGCACAAGCAAGAGCCTCTGGGGAAATGGAGCCAAGGGAATAGCAGAGCTTACTTCCATTCCAAGCTTGCAATGGGCAAGAGAGCCAAAATATCAAACCATTGCAGAAAACAAAAAGAAACAAACAAACAAGCAGAAATACAACTTTTATTAAGCATTAATGAAGCTTGTAGTCCTGCTTCATTAGGAACATGTTAGCTGGTGCTCAAAATAAAAACTAAAATAATGAGAAGCATAGCCAAGGTTGTCTTTCAGTCTTTAAAAACTTCTACAGCAAACAAATAAAAGAAGTAAGTAAAACAACTAACTAACTAAATAAATAAAAAGTAAATAAACCAATAAACCAATGTTGTATGGTGGATCACAGGCTAAGAGAAACCTTCATCCCAGTGAAGAAGAGCATGGAAAAGCAAAAAGCAGAAGCTCAGTGCATGATTTCCCAGAGTTCACAGCAGAGGCAATAGGAACAAAAAAGCACTTCTGACCGAAAGATTGAGAAGGAAGAAAAAAATTTATCATCATCTTCATTATGAATTCCCAGAACAGATATGTGTCTTGAGATGTTTGAATATTCTCAGTTCTGGAATTTAAAATACTTTAAGGTTGTGAACAAGGTGGAGATTTGATCATCTCTCACAGAAAGAAATAATTTATATTTTTTCTGGATAGAAAGGTGGTGTTCCCCTAAAAATTCTGTGATCCTATGTTGCATAAAGTCTGCACTTTCTACTTGAGATTAAAACTATCTTTAGGATTATTTTGTAAAATTTATTTTAAGCAATATCAATGCAGCTGTACCTTAGACAGCGAACTATCTTTAACGTTAGTACCTGGAAGAATGATAAAGAAGGTCATGCTGGGTGCTATTTAAAGACTTAAAAAAAAATAATGCAATCATCAGTCACAGTCAACGTGTTTTCTTCAAAAGTAAAGCTTCTTTGTCTAGGTATAAG
The DNA here is from genome assembly GCA_003676055.1 of Chloebia gouldiae. Lineage (NCBI taxonomy): Eukaryota > Metazoa > Chordata > Aves > Passeriformes > Passeridae > Chloebia > Chloebia gouldiae. The sequence goes on from QUSF01000013.1 coordinate 19,096,878, forward strand.
ATTATATTAAAATTCCTACAAAATAATGCATACAGTTGCTGCTTTTAGGATTAACCAGAGGCAGCGTTGAATTTCTGGCCACCCATTCATTGAAACAGGTGCTAAATTTCTGTCATAAATTATTATACACACAATAATTTTCACACAGGCTACTTTTAGTTGAAGGCAGTATGGAGAAAGCATTAGGCACAATGTTTTTCCCTTGTTTCTTTGCAAGATAGTTCATACAGTCCTGCTCTGTTGTTGACTGATGCATATTTTAAGGAGAGAAAGATGAGCTTTATAAGCAAAGTTCATACTTGTTCAGAATTGACCTGTAGTCCATAACTTCTGAGTTTAAGGATATTAATTTAAAAGGTATAGGATTATACTGCGAATCTTGTTTCAGTTTCATGTATGACAACTTTCTTGCAACAGTATTGTTCATTTGCCTTTTTCTATTGATAGGCTTTAATGTTGTTGAGATAGCTGTCTCCAAGTACAGATCTGCTGTGCTGCTTCTTCCACAGTAAAAATCTTACTGTCGTCTTTTTTCCTGTTGCTTTTTTCAACTGCTCTGTGTGTGGACAAAACATAATATTACTTAAATGAAGAGGAGATCAGATGTACGAAAGGTCATTTATAAAGTTTTCTTTCTTGTTCTTCAGTTTCATTGTTTGTCAAATGAGAATATTTATTTCCTATGTACTAGGTATTTCACTGAATTCAGTACAGTTACTGAATAGTGGAGTTTTTCAAGAAAACAAACAGAAAGGTCTTCTGGCAATTCTTACCCCGCAAGACAGAAAGATTTGCAAGCAACTGCTGCCAAACAAAACATGTCCCAGCAAATGAAATTTAGCAGTCCCTTTCTTTATATTGGAACTAAATATTCAGCCTTTAGCTTCTCTGTGATACTCATAATTGCATTTTGTGTTTAGAACATTTTCTTGAATATGGTGAGGATGGTTTTGATTTTATCCTGGTTTTGCTTTTCAGGATTTTTTCCTAAATGCATCTCTTCTGTATCTTGCACAAATAAACCTCAAGTGACTTTAAGTATTCTTCAGACCCTTAAAGGAACATCATGAGCAGATGTGGTAGGAGGGAATCGAATTCAGCTCCATTCACAACACATCAGACATCTTCACTCCACTGACAGTTGGTGGTTTCAGTGGTGTGGTAACTCCTGTTCTGTCTCTGTCTGGGCAACCTTAACTGGAGCTTAGAAGACTGTCTCCACCTCAAAGTGGTATGCAGTTAAGGTTTTAGACAGCTTTCTGGATAGACAGTACAAATGGACTTGGATCCACTCTGGTCTGAATGCAGTGAAGCTGACAATAGTTCCATAAGGAAGAAAAGGGAACACCAAACAGGACTCAGTCAGTATCTATCTGTACTTGCAAAGTATAAGGTGACTTTATATGGCTAAGTCATTGTAGCATTAATCCTTCTTCTCTAATAGGTGCGTTCCAAGTCCCACACACATGGAAAAAGGAAGAAAGAGCAGGTCCAAACCATAATCACACTTCTGGGGCAGAAGACATGCAAAAACCCTTCCTAGAAAGGACAGAAATCCTTTTTGCAGTAAGTCAAACACCAAAATGCTAAAGCTTGACCTGTATGTAAAACCAATGACAACAACCATAATTAGGAAAGAAACTAAAGAGAAGGTGGGATATCTGAGTGCTAAAACTCTAAAATAGTCATAGTGGTGATCGTCACTTTGCACCAAAACAAAAGCTACATATTTCTGCTGGCCCAGGAGCCAGCATATAGACATGAGACTGAGAACAGAAGAAAGGCAGGAGTTTGTGGGTTTCAGAAAAAGGAGGAAATAAAGTAAAGGAGTGAACCATGGCAAGAAGAAACCAGAATGAGAGCTACATAGAGAGTAGTCTTTATAAGGTACCTAATTATTCTGAAATAAGAGCTGTCTATTTTTTGTGTACCAAAAAAAAAGCAAAGACCAACTGTTGTACCACAGCATGTTCCAAAATTGCCAGCCTTTACCTCCAGTTACAATCTGTTAGATTGGAGAGGGGAAGAATCACTACACTTTTACAGCTATAGTACAGTATCATTTCCCAGCAAAAGCACCACTACTCATCCCAAAGAGGGAGACATTTGGCATAGCAAAATTCAAGTAACTTACATCTGACTGAGAAGTCAGATAGGTTAAGTCTGGGATGGAAAGAATGGCAAGGTTGGAGGGAAGAAAAAGTACAGTAGAGGCAAGGATAAATGAGCATATCGAATTCTGTCAAAGTATAAGCAAGGTCCCAGAGTATAATTGGGTCCCATAAATTAAGAAAATGAACTGGCCTCCATATGTATATATGTATGTAGTGCATAGGTCTGTTCACTATGGCTCAATTTGTTCAGCAGAGAGCTTTTTTTAGTGTCAATTTACACTTTTTACGGCTAGTAACTTAGGTTTAAGTACTGTGCTAATCAGATCTTGGTGTCATAAATATTTTGCAGAGTGTGTTTCACGATCCACTTGTTTTAGAGTGTCGTGATGGTTTGTTAACCGATCCCAAAAGTGCAGAAAGGCAAATAGCAGGGAACTATCAGTTAATCACAACAAATGCACCTTTATTAGGGGCCAAAACAATAAATGCGATAGTGAGGTCAGAAAGGAGTTAAAAGGATAGAGAGAGAGAGAAAGAGGGGGATGGGAATAGCTACCAACACAGGCAAGATCCTCACTGGTCTGGACGATGGGGATCCATCTTGTTGTGTCAGGGAGAGTCTCCAAAGTCCTGCTCAGCCCAGTTATAGTCCACCAAGGAAAAAAGGGGTAACATACAGAACAATGAGAGTCTATTGAAATTGCTGCGGGGGAACAGGTGAGTCCACTGAAGCCACCAAGGCAGGACAAACACAATGAAGAATAAGTCCATTGGAGTTACTGGAGGAGAACAGGTCATGTCATTAGTGGTCACACCACCATTTCCCCCACTCCCTGTGGTAGTGGTCTCAGTCTCAGTCCTTGGGAAGAGGGTTCTTGATCTCCATCTGTCACAGTGGTAACGAGGCAGATGAGGGATTTTCAGTGAGAGACCACCAGGGTGACCCCAACAGTTCATCTGGCTTAAGGGTGGAGAGTAAAGCAGGAATTGCAGTAGGACACCCTGTGCTGGGTCCATGCCACATCTTTGCCAATTCCTTGCCAAGTCCTTGCAAACTCCTTGCCAAGTTTTTGTCAGGCCTCATTCAGAACAGCTAGTATGATGGTACAGTGGCTGCACCTGCACTGTTACCTTCTCCAAGCTGGAACTGCAGTGGAGGAAGGGGTTCCTCCTTGTGGCAATCGGAAGATAAATGGAGAGTGAGGGGGCTTCAGACGGTCTCTTACAGTATGATATCTGACTTTGACAGAATAGGGTACTGTTCACCTTGATACTTCATCTGCCTCACATATACGTGTCCTCATACTGCTTTCAGTTTAGCAGGGGAATATGAAAATTATGAGGAAGTTGAAACAGATGAAATTAATGTGGGTTATACAAAGGAGACCAAAAAGTTTTTTATGTTTGATGTAATACGGTATATTTTCAGAATTTTTAAAAAATATCCTGTAACTAGCAATTATATTCTCTTCCCCAGTTCAACAGGCTACATTAAGGTATTATTTCCATTGTTCAAATTATGGTTCTTGAAGACACATGTCGTTCACTTGGTATCTGCAAGGTTATTCTTTTCTAATCATCTATTACACAAATGGTAGTCAGTTGTGCTGCATTGCAGCATTAGTTCAGTGCATCAAAAATCTGTGTGTGAGGGTGTTGAGGCGGGGTTTTTCTCTTTTGTTTAAGGCCTGCGTGTTACCCTTCCCCCTGCCACCCCTGTTTCTCTAGTCCCTTTCTCCCGCACCCAGCTGCCGTGTTTCCCAGGCCTTTCCCTGCATCTCCCCCTTCCGGGTGTCCCTCCGCCCATTCCCTGCCTCCTCTGAGATTCAGGTATAAAATCTGCGTTCGCCCATCCTGAGGGGTCTTGGGGGCTTCCGGAATAAAACCACCCTGTTCCCCTCCCAAGTTCCGTGTTGCCTCCGTCTGTCCCTGTGCCTGAACTGAGACTGCAGAGCAGCGAAAAGGGGGAACGGCTGACTCTCCTCCTCTTCTCCTGCCGCTGAATCTCGCCGCCGCCCAGGGGACAAAAGCGGACAGAGCACGCGCCGCAACATGAGGGGGAGACAAGTCTCCAATCTTTAGGACTTCTGCTAGTTTTTATCATGTTTAATTCGCTTCATAATTCATCTCATTTTCTTTCTGATTTCTTAGAAGTTGATAAAGAAGAATATACAGACTACTTAAGTAATAAAAGTGCAGAACCATTCTTCTATACAAATTAGCTGCTGAGAAAGTTAAATTTCCCTTCTTATTAATGCTGTCTAAATCCCAGTTTCCAAACATGCCCTCCATCAAGACACTGGACATCTCCTTTATTTCACTTCTACCTGCTGCTTTCAATCCATAAATTTCCTCCAATTAAGAACTCAAAAAAAAATTTAAAAGAGCTTTTCTCAGGACAGGAGATATATAACAGAAAATATTTCTGTTACAGTAGGAAATAAATAAATAAATGCATACATACAAATTTTGCATGGCAATAAAGCCTTTTACCTGGGAAAAATGTACTATCAAAGTGTAAAATATATTCAAACAATTACTTTAGTCAGGTAGAAAAGAAGAACAGGTTCTGGAAACATTTTTTGATGAAAAGAATTTATATTCTACCTTCATTGATTCTCTTCTGAAATACATTTAATTTCATCCTTCCTTTACATGTCAATTTGTCAACTCCAGCAGAAGCACAGTGGCACTCCTGTTTTGCAAGCTCTCCAAAGTTAGAGACTCTAAAGACTCACTATGGACTTTTCTAATGTCTTCTAGCCTTTAGAAAATTTAAATAATGATTTGTTCCATTATTTCTTATGTAATTCACTATGTATACAGGATGCAAGTTTTTGCATTTGTAGGAAGTTTGTATGCATTTGAAAAGTATCCTCATACCAGAGCCACAAGAACATTCCCACACCCTTTTTAATCATCTTCAAACTAAGCAATTCTCCCAAGAACCTAACTCATGAATGCCTTGCAAGTGAGTTGAAGAAACACGGCAAATATAAGTAGTGTTAAACTGCAGAGAATTGTTTAGGGACACTATACCGTAATCTTTTAAATTACTAAACCTGGAGGGACTGCTTTTTTTTCCTTAGTTGACTACAGAACCAATGGTACTTTGCAGGAGGGTGTTTGGATTCAAGATGACACTGGAAACTAAGAGCATGGCTACATAGAAGGTGCTGCTTTTAGACCAGAACATGCAACTACTTAAAGGCAGATAGGAAAAAAGCTGACTAGTGAAAGCTCTGACAGAAAGAGTCTGAGGATTAGCCCATGGGAATAATATTAACACATTTCAATTTTAAAAAACCCATTCATTTCAGAGGACCAAGCATCAGCAAAAATAAAAGGTCAAGTAAAGACATCCTAGTGCTCTTCTTATCAGAAGCATGTTCCTCCATATAAGAGTATTTAAGTAAGGACAGCCCATTCATAAGGAAACGTGCCAGTTAGAAAACCTGTGGAACAATGCTAGACAAACTTACACACCATACATAATAAAATGCAAAATGAATAAATCATAATTTAAATCTTCCATGGAATTAATTACATTTTATTTGTTATTTTCACTTCAGCTGCAAAAAAAAAATTTTAGACTGAATTTTATAAATTCAACAAAGCTACCTTTTTGAATGTCTTCATACCCATACTAAACACTGAAGTGACAAAGAGAATGGCAGTGGAAGGAAACCTGGTCCATCTCCCCCTCCTTGTTGCTTTTGGCCAGGGAGTGCTTAGAATTTGGTCACTTCATTTGAGAGACATAGCTTTACCAAGAGAGAATATTATCCAGCCTTTATCTTTCTTCTTGGAGTTGTTCCACTTTGTAGTACTAAATTATTGACTCAGTTGGTGAGAAACAATGGCATTACAGCCACGGATGTTAGAGTGCACTGATGGGAAATGAAATTTTATGTTCAGGTCCTTGCTTCAGTAAATATTCCAAATTCATCAGAAAGGAAGTTCAAAGACCAGTAATCCTGACTCAAATTGCCTAATTAGAATAGTCTGTATGCATAAGAGGCATCAAGAAGGTGCTCTCATCTCTTAGGGGAATACCCAGCCAGTACTTTATTGTCTAGTTTGGAGGCAGTAATTTCTGAAATAATTTAATTTTTTATATTGCAAGTGAATGGTCAATACATTTTATTACTGGATAAGGTAAAATAATGTTTTCCATGTCCTTTCAGAGGGGAAGGCTACCAGGATCTAAAGCTGCTTAGCTCCATGATAGGATGCTTTTTCTTAAAAGGGAACTCTATTCTTTGTCCTTTTGGATTGCTTCCATAGCTTTTCACTCACTCTTTAGGCACCTGTCAATATGTCCTATTATCCCATGCAAGTTTTTATGGGCATAGTCACTGAATCCCTAAATATTCCATTAAGTCCACAGGCTTGAGATGGATCCACAGGTCCCAAGGGTGATAGCAGATGTTATTCTGAGTCCACTCTTAAAAATGTTTGCTTGATCATGGTGACTGAGAGCAGTGCCCAAAGCCTGGGTGAAAGCAAATGTTACCCATCTTCAAGAAAGGCAGCTAGGAAGACTCAGAGAAGTACAAGCCAGCCAGCCTTATTTTTATCCCCAGGAAGTTTATGGAGCAGCTATTCCTGGAAAACATTGCCAGGCACATTAAGGAGGAAAAAATCATGTAGTCAGCATGGATTCACCAGGGGAAATTCATGCTTGACAACTTTATCAACTCCTATGTTGAATCAACTTGCCTGGTAGATGAAGGGAATATTGTCTACCTAGGCTTCATGAAGATTTTTGACGTTTATCTACATAGCAGCATACATACATACCTGAAGGAATAGTACAAAGAGGAGGTAACCAGTGTCTTTTTCAATGATACCCAGTGCAAAGATAAGAGGCAGTGGGAGCACACTGAAATACAGGAGATTGCCTCTGAACATCACAAAAGTACTTTTTACTGTGAGGGTGACTGAGCCATGGCACAGACTGCCCAGAAAGGTTGTGGAGTCTGGATCATTGAAGACATTAAAAGAATGCCCAGCTATTATCCTGGGCAACAGGCTCTAGGTATCCTGGTTTAACCAGGGGGGTTGGATTTGATGAGCCCCACTGACCCCTTCCACCCTTGTTCATTCTGTGGTAGTGAATTCCCTTCAAGATGCATTTAGAGGACTGGAATTACAAATTTCTGTGCAGAGAGATCCAATGGACATGGGATTTAAGTTCCTTAAGTAATGTTCAAGAAGAATGTAAAACTCCAGGATAATTGTCTCTTCCAGAACTGAATCCCTTTCATGGGAAAATTCCCCAGGTATATCAAGGTCTTCTGATACACATGCTTAAGACTGACACTTGCTGAGTAAATTCTCCCTGTGTGTGTCTAAGACCAGTTATGACCTTCACAGAAAGTGTTGTCAACATAGTTACAGAAGGTATCTTGTTAAAAAGTGGCAACTTACGTCATAATGGCAAATATTGGTCCACAAAATGGATGAATGGATGGGAATGATCTACTTGTGTTCAAAAGAAAAAGAAAGAATTGCTCATTCTTTAACAATTTCATTGCAATATTCATAAGGGAAGAAAAAGACCTAAGTCCATAACTTTCTTAACTCTAACAAAGATTTTAAAAACTCCTTGTAAAAAAATGCATTGCAATTATCAGACTATGAAACAATTTTAGTAAGGAAAAAAGTTCTAAAATTGTGTATAAAGTGGCAAAGAAGCCAAGAAAATAGGAAAGAAACAAAAACATAGAAAAGGAGTGAGCTTGAGTCTGCAAGCTAGTTCTAGAAGTAGTCTGCTAGAAAAAGTTGAATTTCAAATGTATTCATGCACTTGATTCAGTAACTGGACAATGCAAAACCCAATCCTTTGGTACAGGTTCTCCCAGCAACAAAAACTCCAACAGGTTGACACCACCATCATGCCTGGCCCAGACATATTTAAAAGAAAAATTATGATTTTCTTGAAATCTATTTGTATCAAAGTTGCAAGACATTTGAGGGATTCTCCACATTCTCATGTCTCCATGTAGCTTGAAAATATAGTGGATAAAAGATGCAACAAAGCATATGATTTATAAGGTCGAGCAAAATGGATGATTTGGGAATTGCTCTCTTGTTGATATTCAACTTAGTTTCCACTCTCTGTGAAGTCTCTAAAAAAAATGATGGAGCTGAATCATGAATCTGCCACTACAAGTGTTAAGCAAACATACAGACTCCCCTTCACATGCACCCCCTTCCACACACACCTAGACACACACAGAGATCAGCAGAGCAGATGATGAACACCTTGGAAAAGACTGATATGCTAAATACCTCTCTTCCTGGGCAAAAGATCTGGTACAAGAATTCAAATATCTGCTACAAAAATTCTGTTTCACATCTGCCCATATTTAAAACACAGCTTTTTATTTCATTCTATTTTCAGAATATCTTCATTTCGTTTGTTTCTTTAAAATTACTTAATTCTCACGTGTTGTATGTCTATGAGTATTTTCTTCTAAAAATAGAAAAAATATATATTTTCAGAATAAGACATTGGTTTATACAATTTTAAACCACAATGATATGGAAGAATTTATTTGTCTCTCATTAAGGTGGAATAAATATTTTAATCACAGACCATTTAGAATGAAATACTCTACATTTTGAAGATGGTTTCAATAAATTTTGATTCTCATTGCTTATTCATTGTAAACACTAATTTTTCACTGAATGTGTGGTATATCTACAGTAGTTCAAACACCAATTCCTACCAATGGCCAGGCTGAACTACCGTAGATAATATCCTGAATGATATTTTGCCTTCTTCTTTGGCGCTTCAGGAAATCCTAACATGATGTAGTGTTGAAATACAGAGATTGTCTCTTAGATAGTGTCCCATGTTGAAACCCATCCCATATATTTTATGTTGTAATTCTTACCTATTTTAAAATTTGATATCTTCTTCATAGTTTTCAATAACTTTTCTGTTACAGTAGTGAAAATCACAGATAACTGCAATTTTGTACTACTTTGAATTTACACCAAGAGCTGACAGAAGACTTGTTCCTATACTTAAATCAGAGTTTTCTTCTATATTCAAACTTTGTTTCTCTACCATCAAGAGTCTTAATTTGTTGCTGCTCAAAGCCCCATCCAACCCAACCTTGAATACTTTCCAGGATGGGATATCCGCACTTCTCTGGGCACCTACTGTACCAGTGTTCCACCACCCCCACAGGACAAAATTTCTTCCTTTTATCTAATATATGTCAGAAATAATAAATCTAAGTATATAACATTTGAGGAAAGGTGTGAAATTATTTTGCTTTGAAACACTTTTTATATTAATAATAACTATATAGAGTACTAAAATATATTAATGGGATTTTGACCTTGACATTTTTGAAAAAGTGCATGGAATTTTAAATTAAAACCAGTAAAATTAAAAGCTTTTTGCAATTTCCTTTCTCCTCTGATATTCAAAATTACCTCTGTCAAATATCTGTGCTTCAAACAAATCTCTCAGACACTCTCAGAAAAAGATTTTATTTCAGACTAAAATACTGTTCATGTAGAACACTGGTACTAGTGAAGGTTTTTCAGGGGATACAGGGAACACCTTCTCACTGGATTTGTGTGCACAATACATTATATTTAAACTTGAAAATTCATTCCAGATGTGTTGTATTCATCATTCTTACTGCAACAGGCCACAAGATTGGGTGAAAATATCCTGTGGACCTTGAACATAGCTCATGTGAAATAGATGAGTGGTCATGAAGAAGCTGAGGGAGAGAATAAAGAGCATATGGCCCAGTAGAGACACCAGAAAGTACTTTTTCATGTGACCCACAGCCTGAGAAATTGTTTAGCACCTTTTAAAGGCTGTGTTTGACATACAGGGCTGAAATAGATCTTCAAGAGATCTGGTAGATCAAAATCCATTGAAGCAAATTACCCTGGCCAGTCACTTTGCTGCTGATCCTTCAGCCTCCATACCAGCTGATCAGACCTAAGAAAGCTGCTGCAAAAGTGTTGTGAAAAAGGGAGGCACATTTTCCCAGAAGCAGGGGAAAATCCCTGCATGATGATTCCTCAGGGAAGTGTAGCAAATTATGTACCCTTATCTATTGTACAATGTATAAGTTGGTGAGTTCACCATCTGTCAGCATCACTTTAGAAAATAAATGTTGGAGCCACAAAAACATATTTCATACGTCCTGTCTACCTGCTCAATTTCAGCCAATGAATAGGCTATGTTCCATCAACAAAGTCTTTATGGTCATATATTTCTTTCAACGGTGATCATTGTTTCTTTTTTTCTAAATCAGATACTGTCTATTCATAAGATTCAGATGTCCATGGTAGGGGTGTAATTAAGTTTCATCTTCACTGAGTCAAAAAGTAATCATTCTCATTATCTTCTTATTCAATTACTGACATGCAACATTGTCGCCCTGATTTTTAAGATATTCTAAAGCCTTCCGAGTCTACATTCTTGTAGCAAACTTTCTCACACACTTTCTGTAAATAACTTACCATTTTTGCATTCCCTCAGAGAGGCGGAGAAATTTGATGGACTGGTAGTTTGTCCAGTGTCATTGGAGAGGTGACACTGTCACCTTTGGAAAACTATAAATGCTGGAGTCAGAAAATAAACTGCCCATTTTTACCTTTACAATAGCAGCGGCTCATGTCGTGCTTTCTCGTGTCCTATAGTGACACAACATCAGCCTGAGATCTGAAAAAAATCATTAATCTGCTGTTTGCTAAGTATCATATATGCAATACATATTCTACTTGATAAATCACACCCACACATTGCCATATGATACTACTGATAATGCCTTCACAGCCTTTTCTTCATTGTTAGGTATTTTGGTGAAGTGAATTATTAGAACATAAGCAATGGCATTTGTTCAAGATGTTTCAGAAAGAGCTGCAGTTTGTTCTCGTCTTTCCTGCCTATATTAGTACTGAGCTATTAAAAAAGAATTACTGGGAAGAGTGTTACTTTTAGTCTAAATTTGCAAATATTTGGAATATATCGGTTTCTTGTGTTCGGGATTGAAGGCACTTGAGACAGCATTGCATGTTCAGACTCCAGTGTTTATTACTTATCAATGAAACAGTCTCACAACCATGAGTTTGGCAGCTTTTCATTAGCAAGGCACAAAATGGCTAACTAACTCTTGTTACAAGGTATTTTAAAACTAAACTATCCAATTAAGAAAGGACACCTAGATTATTTTCCCCCTTAACCCAGTAACTGATCCCCTGAAGCTTGCAATGAGGACCTTTCTGTCCAATCACAAAACATCACCCAAACCCATGAAGAAGAAGGAAGAAGAAAGTAAAGAAGAATAACCTGTCTCCACCCTAACACCTCCATCTTGCCTCATATTTATTTCTATATTCTAAAACCCCAATCTCTAAGTTTTCCACCCTGTGATATTAAACACTTCTAACCAACTACATACCCAGTAATCCCAGTACTATCAATCAAGTTTTGAAGTCTTCTCCACAGCCTCAGATGAAATGCAGTGTTCTCTTGTGGGTCTGTGCCTTTCAGCACAGAAAGTGTAAAATTCTCTTCATCCAGGATTCCAACAGGAATACGCTATTAAATTACAAGATGCCATTTTAAAATATGGCATCTTAAGGGAAAAACTCAGCTTTAAAGAGGTTTTGAGACAATTGTTTCTGGGAAAAAAAAATTGAGGCATCTAAGGTCTTTAGCCATATAATTTTGGAGATTGATTCAAAATACAGTTCCCTCATATAGGAAGAACATACATGCAACCCATTTCAAAATGGAGTTCTATATGTTTCTGGTTGGGATTACTGGACGCCATTTGTTGTCAAGTCAAGGGAATGCACTTAGCTCTCCAATCATTTCCTTCCCTGAAATTCATCTGCATTTACTCCATTATAGAGTCCCCCTTTATTAGTGATAGCATACTCCATCTATGCACTAGACTATTTAACTAGGGTGTCTGTCTCATACTTTCTAGTTAAAATTGGCTGGAACTGAATAGGTATTTACAGTTACTTCTATGCAATAGAAATTTGACAAGTTTTTTTTAGGCAATGTTCAAGCAACAATAGCAAATAAGAAGCACAGCTTGCAGCAAAGACACTCTTCTTTCTCAAGTTTCCTGGAGTTAAATATACACCAAAAGGCTTTAAATAGTACTACTACTGTCTTGTAGGAATACTTGATAGAATGCTGTCTTTAATAAAATTACTAATAGGCTACTTTTCCACAAGGAAGAAAATTTGTCTTTTAATCATATGTTTTTTTGTAAGTTGGAAAGATGAACTTGTGCACCAGTCATGTGGAATGTACTCCTACTTCTTCATAAGTTTCACCACCTTCTTTAGAAAGTATTCTCTCAGTGAAACTTCAAGAGAAGAATTCTATGCATCTTCATTCTATTGATGTCATTTTTTTTCCTACCATGCTGTTATTTTCTTATATTCACCTCATTTTTACCAATAGAAATATTTTTTAAATGACACCTATGGAAAATACCTATTTTGACTCAATATTGCAGCATCAGTCCATTGTTTCTAATTATTTCAACATGGTCTGACAGCTAGACAGCTGAGCTTAGCAACAGTGAATGGGAATAACTTCTGAATAATTTTGGTCAATTTCCCAGGAAGTGCTTACTTTTTCCACTGCCAGTTTTCCCAGAGATATTGTCTGGTTAACAGTTGCAGAAAAAGAGTATTTTTTCACAAACCTTGGGACAAGTTCTGTCTCAGATTTACTAGTGAATGCAAAGAGGGTAAAAATGCTGCTTCCAACCCTTCTGTGCACTTTCTGTACAAAGACAGGCCTGACCCCAGAAGGAAGTTTTTGATCTCTCTTCAGAACACAAGACACGTCACCACCTCATAACCCTTTTCTGGGACTCATAGCATCTAAAGACTAAGAGGCTCTCTTGCTTGCTAAAGTGTCTTCAGCAAAAAAAACCTTGTCCCATCAGTAAATTTGAACACAACTACAATAGAGTCAATTCCAATGCTGGCAGGGCAATACTCTACCCCAGTAGTAACATGCCACTATTAGAAATGTGAAAATATTCCCGTATGAAGTAATCGGAGGGAAAAATAGAATTGGGAATAACTGCACATTGTTCTGAAAAAAAAACCTGCTGCAACAGTCTTACAGCTATAATTTGCTGGTATCTTTTTTAATTGTTGGGGTTTTTTTTCATTTGGGTGAAGATAAAATATGACTGCACCTTTATGTTTTCTTAATAGAAGTACAACCATTTCTTAATATCATAAAAGTAAGCTATTTGAATATGTACAAATGGCCTTTTAAAAGACATATGCTATAGCACACTGTGAAAGTAATTAGCTAGAAATAGAAATTCAAAGGTTTAAAACTATTTTGAATAAAGTCAGTCTAAGGTGATAGAAGAGGAAGAAAACAACAGTTTTCTTCTTCAGGTGAAAAAAAATTGAGAAAACTGTACAGTTCAGGTGTATTATTTCACTTCCTGAAAAACTGAGTAAGTTTGCTATGGCCAATGGTTTTCATTAGGAAGGAAGAGATTCCTTTAGAGAAAAAACTTCCAATTGACTTTACATAAATGTTATGACACTTAATTTCACCAATCATGTACAGAAATTCTCATCACTTGATACGGAAATCACGATGGTCATGGAGACAAGGATGTCTAGGCCATGCATCAGGAACATAAAAAAGCATTAGAATGCAGGTAAGACTGAGCTCCTGTACTAGTGGGGAGAGAAGGCAACAAAGACATTGTCTTTGAAGAGTCTTCAGGATTAATAGCAGATCCAATTTTTTCATGTGAACTATTTATGAATAGAACTAACCTTGAAAATAACATTGTTTTCAAAAACCTGTTGACAGTGTGTCTTCTAATGGTACACAGTTCTTATCAATAGAAAAAGAAAAGCACTTTTTTCAAACTGTTGTGCACTCTTAAACAATCTACAAGAAAAACAGTATTTTTTTCATGCTGGAAATGATGTTAATTACAAAAATGCTTTGTAGCACACTTGGCACTGTAGTGTCATGATTAGCATTGTCTTTTATTCATCAAACAATTTTCACATTGACTATTTTTCAACGTGAGTTCATGGCACTTTTGTACTTAGGAAGCATCCATGAAGAATTTCTTGGCTTTTATTGTATACTTTATCCTAAATGGTAGGTTCTGTATTCTGCCATCTGTCTAGCTTTCCTGTTTGATGCAGCTTCAGAGAGGTATTTTCAGAATTGAGGAATACCTGCAAGAATGATGCTAAATACCTGCATTTTACTCCTTACTTCATACAAAACTATTTTTCCTTTACAGCACAATAATAATAGGAAAATAATGATGATAGATTTGATTCTTATAGTAATACAAAGAGGACTATTATCAGCATTACAAACCAAGCAAGTCATATTTATTGCACATGCAGTACAACTACTAATGCAAATTACCCCATCAATTCAAAATGAATCTGTATCATAGGAGTGGATTTAATTTTTCTATTGATATTTTGCTTCAAACAGAAAATTAATTCTTTTGACAACCAACTCATAATTGCAACCTAACTTCCAACTAATGCTTTCAAACAGTTGAAACATGTCTGTTTGGAAAAGGATACGGTACAGTACACAACACCAGATCAGGTCATACACATTCAAAAGAAAAAAAAAAAAGATCAAAGGACAGATTCATTCACATCTGCAAGCCCTCAAGAAGGTACAGGTCAACCAGAAAACTAGGCTGGTGACACAGATTTTCTATGTTGGCACTAGCAGAAGCAGCTGCTAACTATATAGGATGCAATCTTGCTTACAGCACCCTTCAGAGAAATCTTCTGTACCCCTGCCCAATACACCTTCGGCTCTATTCCTTGGACTTCACGCTTGTGTTTCCACAGAGTCCTGCAAACCGACTCAAAGTTCAGGTAAATAGATTTCCAAGATTTAGAAATCTTGTGTTATGTTGATTTATTTCATATTTCATCCTGTCTAAGCATGCTGTAACTTTCTGAAGTGAAATATGTCAACTATGTCATGTTCATTTTGCATGTTAGTTCTCCTTCACATTCAAATTTCTCACAGACCTCTCTGATGCCTTACTGTAAAAATATGGAGCTGCAAAGAGTGGTTCTGAGAAGTTAGAATAGCCAGAAAACTATGGAAACAATCTAATAATAGAGCCTTGAATTTCTGAATAGAATTGCACGATGTAAGGTCAAAATAAAATATTTCAATTATTATCATATGAGTGTGGGGAAGAATCCAGATAAGCGTTGTTTTTTTGAAAAAGTTCCAGGAAAAAAATAGTCTTAACTTGGAAGTATAGCATTCAATATTTTTATACAGCATGACTTCTCAATACCTAATAATATGATTTGTAGAAATGAATGGGAAAACAGGAAATAAACAAAGAAAAAATATTCAAGCTATAAAAGATGTAAGTTTTCTCTCACAGTTCAAGATTTTCTTTGAATTTCAGATGAAAAATATTAGGAAGCTAAATAGTCTCCCATTCTTTTAAAAAGCATCTGGATATCAAAAAATATATAAATTTCTTCAGGACTTGGATGTCACGTGTTCCTCAACACCTTTATTTCACTGCTTCCCAATCCTGATTCAATGCACTTAAATGCAGTTGTATTTCAGATTCTCAGTGAAACTGCCCATGTAATGCAAATCGTTTACAAATAATCTGCAGAAAAACTAGATACATTTGCAGATCTTTTTCTGGGAATGGCATTTCTGGTTTTTGTACAAACACATAGATGGGATTTCTGCTGTCTTCTTCAGGCCACTTCCTCCAGACACCTCTCCATTAAATCTCTCTAGTTCTACTCTTCTGATGATCCAAAGCCAGCACTGACATTGTCCAACTGCATGGAATTACTGTATGCTACAGCCACGCACTGAGGGATTCTGTGTGCAGCATCACGTAAGCCGTCCTAATGGCACCCTGTTGCTATCAACTCAGCTAGCTCAGCTGGCTGACAGCTGGATCTTAAGGGACAAGAATGTGCACTGATTTTGGAATACAAATGAGGTACTAAGAGGGGGGCTGGGGGATTTCAGTATTTCTGCCTCCAGCTTAAGCAACACTAAATCTTGGTCTTTATCTGAAAAATAATGTGATTTAACCCATTTGGCATTCATATGCCAAAAATGTTAGTAATACCCTAAGAACTGTCAAAAGAGGAACTAATCTAATCATCACTTTATTAAAATAATTCACTTGAAGAAGTCAGGAAGAAGGACTAATCATGCAAATATCCTCCCCTGAGATTCATTCTGTTTATTTACACAGGTTTCTTATTATATTTAATAAGAAATGCATTGGACATGTGTGGTTGTGATGACACAAATACTTGCAAAGCTTACCAGATAAACCACGTGTTCTCTTCAAGCAGCAAAATATTTCTTTCTGCTTGGATTTGTTAATTACATTTAGACTCAATGTTCTTAAAGGTCTTTTCCAACCAAAGTTATTCTATAATTCTCCAAGTCACACATCCTGCTCTATTGAGCTATGTCACCAGACTACGTTAAGACAAATTTTTGGAACTGCTAATTCAAATTCTACAGTCACAGTGAAGCTGAGGAGGAAAAACAGTTCACTACAGTTACCTTGTGTCATGCCAATACTTCCTTTCAATGACAAAGTTTTTTGTTTTTAAGACCGTGACATCACCACAGGCATAACTAAACATCTTTTGAGCAGGAAGGAAGATATTATTCTTCTCATGATACTGATGGGTAAGCTGAAATGCAACACAGTTAATTTCAAAGTGAAAAAGCAATAAAGCCAATAGCAAAACTCACCACAGTTTTGTTTACTCCCCAAAATCCTTACTATCCCAAAAGACAAGAACAGCTAGAAACACCTTGTGGCTACTTAATTTTTTCCTATACCTATATGGTAGGGGAAGGGATAAATGATCCCAAACAATGGTAATCCACAACAATGCTTTTTCCTCAGATTTCTTCCACTGCAACAGTTTGGGAAGTGTCTTAGAGGGCTGGGTTTAAACCATTAAACCATCCTGATGATTCAGGTCTTCAGTAGTAATGAGAAAGTTTCCAAGAAGATAGTACTATGCATTGATTTGCATCTATGACATACATATTTCTACAAGACAGAAGGCTGAGAAAAAAAAAAAAGAATAAGAAATCTGAGAAAAAAAGCATTTTGAACATAGTTTCCCATTCCAAGATGGTACAGTGGCTTTATTTCATTTTGTTACTAAGACTATGTAATAGCTGAAGTGTTTTACAAGAGAGAATGAGAGTGTTCACACTAATCATACAATTTGGATGGATTTATTTTACTTTATACAGCAGCAGTTATGGTTTAGCACTCCACAATTCAGTCCCTGAAAGTGAATGAGCAGCAGATTTAACCTATCTGCCCAGTTCACCAGAATTCTTCAATATCTTTAAAAATGCTTTGCTATATCTCGTTATCTGGACATGTCTCCCTATTTCCACTGTGAGCTCCTTGATCTTTCATCGACAGGATGAGATCCAGATTAGCCTAACAAGGATATAGCCTTTCAAAACCACATCTGTTATCTTCTCTATTCGTACAAGTACATTTATGTGGATGCGATAGCCTGGTCAGAGAGCGAGAAAAGGAGATAAGTTTTCTCACGGGGGACTTGTGAGACTTTTAGGGAGCTGTAGAGAAACAATGATAGCTTGTTATTGTAAACAACCTGCAGGTGGTGTTTTTCTACTCTTTGTTTTTCTGTTCTCAAGGATTGTTTGTGAGAAAAGTGTTTTTGCTAATTAGCCAATCAGGTAGAATGTGTGGGAACAGTCTATAAAGAGAAGAGTTTTTCACATTGAAGTTGTGGTGGTGCAAAGCAGCCTTCTTGGAGTCTGTGCTGCTTTCTCACTCAGAAGTGACACCTGTATACTGCAGGGAACAGTTTGGAAGAGCCTAGTTGTTTTGTTTCTCAGTTGTTTTGTTTTGTTATTTTGCTGCATAAAAGAGCTCTTCTTTGAATTTTTTCCCTGCTGAAGTATAGCCTCTGTTCTTCAATGATTGTGATGCTAACTCATGATCATCTATTCTGTAGTCTTACAGAGTATGCAGCAAAGTTTTCTCTTCTTCTGCGGACATTTTCCTCTTTTGATGAGAAATGTTGAAGGTCTGAATTTAGTTGCAAAGATCACTGATTCACAGGCTACAAAATTGTTGAGGCTAGTAACAGCAGGGAAGGTGTGCTGTTGATATGTGCATAAATGTCATGTCAGCTGCTGTTTGGATTAAAAAGCATGAACAGAAGTAAAGATACCTGCATGGTTATAAAAGAAACAAATAAGAAGACATTTGTTGTGATTTCTGCCCTAAGGAACAACAAGAAGTATGGAGGCCTCATTTCAGTGGTTAGATGTAGTATCTCATATGAAGGAAGGAGAGGCAGGAATGCCTTGGGAAGCTACAACAGTTTAGGTTAGAGTGACAACTAGAGTTTTTTCCCATGGTTCTGTGTTCTTGATGTTAATTACTGTTGGAACATCACTTCTGGTCCCTTCCCCCGTTCCAGAATGTCAACTGTTTCCTACTTTCCCATTGGTCGTTGTTATATGTTACTCCCCCTCTCTCTAACCAGTGGCTACTGTTCCTTTAGCCCACCTTTGTGCTTGCCCTCATCCCTCCTCCCATTGGCCCTCGAGTTGTTTCACCCCACCTAGCCCTGGTCAGTTGAATACCTTGGACCCTCCCCTGTTGGAGGCTCTGAGTTCTGGGCTCTGAGCCCTGCTCCTTGCTGTCCCTTCAGCCCTTCTGTTAATGAACAATGGTTGGAAGCCTACACAGAGAGCCTCTCCTGTCTTGTCTGGTTGGCCTGCTAGGCACCATCTGCCTACGTGAGCATCTGCTGCTCGTTTGGGCTATCCACCTTGGCCAAGGGAGACGCTCTTGGAAGGTGGCTGCCCCGGTGACATCTGCCGTGTGGCCACAGCTAGATAGAATCATCCTTGGGCCAGTTCTCTTCAACATCTTTCTAACAACCTGCACCCGGGACTTGAAGGAATATTAAGTAAGTTTGCCAAAGACATTAAATTGGGAGGAACTGTGAACAAACTGCCTTGAGGGCAGAGGCCCCGCAGAGAGATCTCACAAAGAAGAGAGATGGGCAATCACCAACCAGATGAAGTTGTACAAGGGCGAGTACTGGATTCAGCACCTGGGACAGGCCAGTGCTGCGGTGAGTATACACTAGGGAGCAAGAGGCTGGAGAGAAGCAGTGCAGAAAGAGATCCAGGCTTCTGGCCAATGGCAAGCTGAATGTGAGTCAGCAGTGCCCTGGCAGCCAGGAGGGCCAATCCTGTCCTGGGCTGCATCAGGCACACCATTACCAGCTGGGCAAGGGAGGCAATTGTTCTGCTCTGATCTGCTCTGCTCTCCTCTGGGGCGGCCTCACCTTGAGTGCTGGGGGCAGTTTTGGTTGCCCCAATGAAAAAAGACATGACGGTATTAGAAAGTATTCAAATGAGGTCTACAAGGACAGGACTCGAGGAAACGGCATGCAGCTGAGTCAGTGGAAGTTTAGATGGGATAACAGAAAAAAGTTTTTGAACCAGAGGATGGCTGGGCACTGGAAGAGCCTCTCCAGGGAGTGGTCACAACATCACGTCTGTCTGAGTTCAAGAAGCTTTTGGACATTGGTCTCAGGCATATGGTGTGATTCTCGAGGATGGTTCCATGCAGGGCCAGGAGTTGGACTTGATGATCCTGATGCGCCCCTTCCAGTTCAGCTGATTCTATGGCTCCATAGTTCTGTCCTGGCCACTCAAGGTCTAGTGCTTGCTCTCACCAGCAGATTTTGATCTGCTCTTGTTGCTCAGAATTTGTCACTAATGAGATTCTGTAGCATCTACTAGGTCATGATATTTATCACAAAAGACAAAGTGCCTTTTCTCAACAGAAATTTGAACACACACCCTAGAATGCTAAACAAATCTTTTCCTTGAAATAACACTGTCTTATATCCAGTATTCTTTCCAGAGCTTAAGGAGAAAGAAGGCAAAATGAGGGGACATATTCCAATGAATCATTGTCAGTTTTCTGGTTCTTTAGCAGTATATTCCTACTTCCACTCTGCTTTTCTATAAAAGCATGGTTTTGTGTAGCATGTCATTTTCTAGCAAGAGACATTTTTGCACCTGAGCTCATCCGTCTCTGAGAAAAGATACTGTAAGAAGCTAAAAACATATGACTAGGCAGTGACAAGTGAGGAAAATAAAGAGTATGAGAAGCAGCTCTGTGATACTAAGGTGAGACAAGAAGGAGGAGGAGGTGCTCCAGTTGATAGAGGCAAGAATCCCCCGCAGTCCCTGGAGGACTTCCTAGTGAAGCAGGTTGTCTCCAGCAGTCCCTGGAGAACCGTGGAGGGACACATACCTACACTGCAGCCCGTGGAGGGCTCCATGCCACAGCAGGTGGATGTGCCTTGAAGGAAGCTGCACCTTATGGAGCAGAAGGCTGTTGTATGCAGCTGCGCAGAAAGCTTTGTGAGCATGAACTTAGAAAGTTTCTTTACTGTATTCTCCTGAGCTGTCACCACCCCCCTGCACAACTCCCATTGGATTTGACCTGTGGTGTGTTTAGGCTGGACACTGTCTCTATTGGTTTAATCTCTTGACCTACACCCCCTATAAAAACTGCGTCCAGGCCTCTGTGTGCCGCCATTTGTCCCTGCAGAGTTTGAGAAATACATCTATCTCTGGACTGCATACAAGTGGCCTCTCTGTCTCTTTGTCCTGGGTCTTAGTAGCGTTCTTGTAGGGGTTCTGCCATGTCTCAGCAAGCCAACTGCTGCTGCTCCGTGGAGACTCAGGGCAGCCATGTTTGTTGCTCTCCTGATGGCTCCTGCGGGCGACTGCTGCGCCTGGGGCCATAGGGTGGGGGCCGCGTGGGAAAGGGCACAGAAGGGCATCCTTGAGCTCTTCTTTAGTGGAAGAGTATGTGCAAGTGTCCAACAGCTGCTAACTCGAATCTGTTCTCTTTCCACTTATTGGCATAACTAAGTAAGAAGACGATCTAAGAATTAGAAGCCTCAATTCTTTTGCTTGAGGCTCCAATTCTCTCTGCCACTCTTTAAAATTTTGATTTCTAGGAAATAAAATCCAAGAGAAAGGCTTGATGTTCAGGCTTTTCAGAAAATGGGGATGGCAAATAACTCTTGTTACTGTCATATTTTTAAATAGAACTAAAAGAAGTTAAATTTCTGTTTTCTAAGGACTTACGGAAAACAATTTGTAGAAGTGATGAGATTGAAAAGTATCATTAATCCGAAAAGAGACTATCGTTCAGGTACCTCAGTTGTGTACAAATTTTTTACCAGGAACTCTAGACTTTTAAACAGACTTTGGACACAATAGTTATCTCTGGAAATATTTTAGGATGTATAGTCCATTCATCTTTAAATAGCGCTATCTGGTTTATAGTTATAAATTTCATTTTAAATTTGATTTGAAAAGAAAGATTGGTGATTCCGATCATTTACAGTACTGAAGCATTGCAGTTGTTGGCAGTTGTTGCTGTCTCCTGAGGGCAGGAAAACAACCTTTGTACTAATTCTGAAATAAACTAGTTGGAAAAAATAGTTTTCCACATTCTTTTCTGTCTATTCTAACAGCCACAACAGCAAAACTACTGCTGTCAGTCTGAGTTGTCCTAACACTCATGGATGGCAAACTTGTAGTGGCTAGTATTTTATTTGCACATATTTCTGATGCTGCTTGTTAACTATTGTGCAGAAGGATCTGTAACCTATTTTCATGGGAGGACACGCCTGAATTGCTTCACTTGTCTCTGAACCAGATAACTAAGCTGGCCCTCAGTTTCTGAGATCTTGGTGTGCTAGCCCCCAAACTCATTTCCTTAAAATGCATTTTACTTTCGACCAAAGCACTTTGTTACTTCATGATGTGATCTGGTGCTCTTAATGTTCAGGCGATTGTTTTATAACCATAAGAACATATTCTAGTAAGCATGTAGAACATCTGTCTTAAGTAGTATACATCACTTGGCTTTGGTTCATGAATCATAACATCTGCAAGGAATGTCATTTACAATCAATAAAGGGGCTGGGGTAACTGGCCACAGGTTTAGGAATCTTTCTCCATTTCATTTGGCTTTAAAATTTAGCTCTTCTCATCTCAAGTGTGTCTTTATTAAAGCAATCAACTATTTATGACCTGTACCGCAATGAAGAACAATAAACAGTGGCTGAGCATCACACAAGTCTAATAAGAAGAATGGTCTGAGCCACCAGTGTAACACAGGGGTGCATAATGAAGCCTGAGTCCTCCAGGCATCTTCTCAACCTGGAGAAGAGCAGACTCTGGGGAAATATTATAGCAGCCCTCCAGTATCTGAAGGCAACCTAGCAGAAGGAGGGAGATGAGATACACAAGGACACGTGGTGATAGGACAAGTGTTGATGGCTTTAAAACCTGAAGAGTATATGTTTGATTTGGCTATTGGGAAGAAATTCCTTGCCATGAGGCTTGTGAGACATTGGAAGATGTTGTGGGTGACCCATTCCTGGAAGTGTTCAAGGCCAGCTTTAATGGCTCTTTGAGCCTAATGCGGTCTAGTGGAAGGTGTCCCTGCCAATGACATGGGGGTGAATTTCGCTGAACTTTAAGTTCCCTTCCAACCCAAACCATTCTATTATTCTGTGATAATCTTCATACCATGCAGTAGCAGTAGAGCTGCTTAAAATAGGAATAAAAGACTTTTGATTCTGAGAAACAGCTGTCCAATGAGTTTAACCGGTTTGGTTGCACACACATGTTCAATTTAGCATTACTATATATTGTAACAGTCCTGGCACTTCAATATCATACACACAAGTGTTTTATAATTTTTAATATTTTCTCTCTTTCTTACACTCTTTGTTTCTTCCTTTCTCCTTTTCCCTTCCTTCCTTCCTTCCTTCCTTCCTTCCTTCCTTCCTTCCTTCCTTTTGTCCTAGGGTGATGTTATGGTGTTTGTATCCCCAGTCGAGTGTTCTGTTTATGTTTGATATTATGTTCTGTGCTTTCAGAACTGACTCTGAAAGTGAAGATTTGTTTTGCCTTGTTATCAGCTGGCTCACCTCCCGCCATGGTCTGTCGTCTAGAAGAGGCTAGTGCTGGCTGGCTTGCTTTTTCTTTGCTTGCTTGCTTGCTTTTGCTTGCTTACTCTTGCTCCTGCTTCTGCTTTTGCCTTTGCTTTTGCTTGTTAGTTAGTTTAGCTGAACAGTCCAATTTTTTCCCTTTCCCTTTCCTGAATATCATTCCAACCTGCTCCGGACTGGGACCTGGGAAGCACTGAGGAACACCGAGAGCCTGCATTTTGTGATCTGCAGCAGACATCGCCAGTGCCGGAGAGCAATCCCCAGTGCCCAGACCTGGGTGATTATTCCTAAGAGAGACTTTCTGGATTTGTCATCTCTTCAGAGTGGTGAAAGAGTTTTTTGTCATCTGGTGTTGTTAATTTTCTGGTGCTGAGGAGTGTTTTGTTTGTTAAATAAACAGGGTTTTTTCCACTTCTCTCCGATAAAATTCTACCCAAACCAGGTGGAGGGGGGAAGGCACCATGGGGATTTGTTTTCTGGGGGCTCCTTTCAGAGGTTTTCTCCCAAATTTGCCCTAAACTAGGACAAATATTTTGCTGCCCAACTCGTGGCTCGAGAGAATGGAAAAAAACCCTGTTCTAATTATATTTTTGTTCCAATTACTTTTTGTTGGTATAGTGCAGTTACTGGCTATGTTGTTTGAATTCATAGTGTCTCTTGGGGTGGAGGCCTGCATGTTTTTCTGGTCCCTAGGGTTTTTTGAGATCTTAATCCTTCTATGGTCCCTAGGTTTATTTTCTTATTCAGGAATAGCTCTGGTATTGTCCCTAATAGGTAGTTTTTGCAGTAGAAGGGCACTGACCAGAATATCCATCGGGCTGGGCTTGGGTATAATGGCTTGCAGGGGGTTTATAAAGGTGCTGAAGTCTGTTCCAGGAATGCATGGCTCAGCTCATGGTCATGGTTGTGCAGCCAGTTTGTTAGAGGGGAAGTAGGGGATGAGGCTTTTCAGCCTTTGTTTTCCTTCTTCTCCTCTGAATCTCTTACCTCCGTATTAGAGAATGTTCCGTTTCCCCTGACTGTTAAAGAGACCATCTTTCTGGTATTTAATCTGGTAAAACTTTCTCTCTACAGTCTGCAGTCTCTCTAGTATGAGGGCTGAGATTTCTAGAGGGGCTGATGAGACCCCTGACCGAGGAATAGACCCAGGTGTGAGAAATCCTGAGTGGTGTGGGAAATGGGAGGGTATGGGCCAAATCTGAAAGGAGTTTTCTGACCCTATAGCCTGGGATTTCCCATGTGAACAAATTCAGAATCCAGCTGAGGTGGCAAAGTGCCTGAAAGAGAAGTGCCATGATAACTCTAAGGCGAAAAAGATCATTGCAGTGAGCTGGGCCCTGGCATATGCTTATTGCACCCTGCTAGATACTGTAGGGCAGCAGACAGAGGAAGGGGGGCAGGGAGACAAATCAGCAGCTATCCCAGTCACTCAGGCTGCAGCCAATACCCCCGGCTGGAAGCTAGCAGCTAAACCAGACTGTAAGCCTCAATCAATGGCTGTTGCTACTAGCACAAAAAGTGGAAAGTGTACAGAAAAGACCAGTCGACCAGTGGATGATGATGATGAGGATGCAGGAGAAGGACCTGCAACACCTGCTGACATAAAATCAGGAGTCAAAGCAACTGGTACAAGGTCAGAGGTCAATATTGATTCCTTTTCCGTAAGGGACCTTTGTGGCCTAAGAAAGGATTACATTTGACGACCTGATGAGTCTGTAATTAGTTAGTTGGTCCATCTTTGGGATGCTACAAGTGAGGCTACAGTTCTGGATGGCACTGAAGCGAGACATTTGGGATTCCTTTCACATGATCCTGTCATTGACCAAGGAATGATGAGGGGGGCTAACCCTCACAGCCTTCGGGCACGGGTTCTGTAAAGTGTAGCACAAAGATACCTGTGTGCAGATGATCTTTATATGCAGCAGACTCAGTGGAAGACTACAGAACAAGGGATCCAACACCTGAGAGAAATGGCAGTGGCAAAGATTATCTTCTCAGATGAAATAACAACTAGGAATCCAGACTTGGTACCATGTACATCTGTGATGTGGCAAAAACTTGTATGGCTTGGGCCACATGAATACGCTTCTGCTTTAGCAATAATGAAGCGGGATGAGAGGGGTGAGACCATGCTTGATATGGTGAAGAAGCTCCGAACATAGGCAGATGCCGTACATGGCCCAACACATGCCACAGTTGCAGCAGTGGAAACACATCTGCAGAAATTAGAAGACAAGATAGAGGAGAATAATAGGAGACTCAGGGAGGAGATTAAAGAGGACCTTCTCCAAATCTCGGCAGTACAAATCAGAGCTTCTGGTATCCAACGCAGACATTCCTCAGATGGGGAGAGAAGGTACACCCCACAAGCTGAGCTGTGGTTCTTCCTGCACGACTATGGAGAAAACATGAGTAGATGGGACGGAAAATCTACTGCTGCTCTGGCACAATGGGTGCATGAATTGAAGGAAGGCAAGACTCAGAGAGGAAGTTCCACCAAAAGGAGAGCAGCTCCCATTGCCCGTAGCCAAACTGCCAGGTATGATGATGATGATGATGATGACGACGACATGTCCGATCCCCTTGAAGGAACCTCTAAGACATGTGCCCAAGGAAAGAAGGATAAATAGGTTTAGAGGGGCCCTGCCTCTAGCCAAGTAGAGGTGAGGGAAAACCGTGTTTTCTGGACTGTGTGGATTCGTTGGCCTGGCACATTAGAACCACAAAGACATAAGGCTTTGGTTGATACTGGTGCACAATACATGTTAATCCCATTGAGACACGTAGGGGCAGAATCTGTCTCTATCGCTGGTGTGACGGGTGGATGACAGGACTTTCCCTTGGTGGAAGATGATGTAAGTCTGACGGGAAATGAGTGGAAGAAACAGCCTATTGTGACTGGCCCAGAGGCCCCATGCATTTTGGGCCTAGATGACCTCCGAAGGGGGGATTTGAAAGACCCAAAAGGACACTCAGGTGGGCATTTGGGATAGCAGCTGTAGTGACAGAGGGCATCCGGCTACTGAACGCCTTGCCTGGAGTGTCTGAGAATTCATCTAGAGTAGGACCAATTGCTACTTCAACAGTGCATCGCCGACAGTATAGAACAACTGGAGATGCTGTGGTTCCCAACCACAAGATGGTCTGAGAGCTGGAGAGGCAAGGGGTGATCATCAAAACCCACTCAACTCTTCAACAGCCCCATTTGGCCTGTGCGTAAATCTGAAGGAGAATGGAGATCGACAGTGCACTGAATGAAGTGACTCCACCATTGAGCGCTGCTGTGCCAGACATGTTAGAGCTCCAGGACCAGCTTGAGTCCAAGGCAGCAAAGTGGTATGCCACTATGAATATTGCCAATGCATTTTTCTCCATTCCTCTGGCAGCAGAATGCAGACCCCAGTTTGCCTTTACATGCAGGGGAGTGCAGTATACCTGGAACCAAGCGCCCCAGAGGTGGAAGCACAGTCCTACCATCTGCCGTGGACTGATCTAGACTGCACTAGAAAAGGGTGAGTTCCAGAACATCTACAGTATAATGATGATGTCATTTTGGGGGGGAAGACAGCAGCAGAAGTGTTCGAGAAAGGCGAGAAAATCATCGGAATCCTCCTGGAAGCTGGTTTCGCCATCAAGAAAAGTGAAGGGACCTGCTCGAGAGATCCAGCTCCTGGGAGTGAAGTGGCAAGATGGACGGCGTCAGATGCCTACAGATGTCATCAACAAGATCACAGCTATGTCCCCACCAAAGAAGGAGACACAAGCTTTCGTTGACACTATAATAGGGCTTTTTGTAGAATGCATATTCCTGAGTACAGTCAGATCGTGAGCCCTCTTTACCTGGTTACCCGCAAGAAGAATGATTTCCACTGGGGGCCTGAGTAGCAGCAAGCTTTCTCCCAGAAAAAGCAGGAAATGGCTCATGCAGTAGCCCTTGGCCCAGTCAGGACGGGACCAGAGGTGAAGAACATACTCTAGTCTGTAGCCGGGAACTATGGTCTGTCCTGGAGCCTTTGGCAGAAGGTGCCTGATGAGACTCGAGGCCAACAACTGGGATTTTGGAGTTGGAGCTACAAAGGGTCTGAAGCTAACTACACCCCAACAGAGAAGGAAATCTTGGCCGTCTACTAGGGAGTCCAAGCCACCTCAGAGGTGATTGGTATAGAAGCTCAGTTCCTCCTGGGGCCCTGACTACCAGCGCTGAGGAGGATGTTCAGAGAAGAGGTTCCCTCCACCTGCCATGCCACCAGTGCTACATGGAGCAAGTGGATTGTTCTCATCACGCAGCGCACCCCTATTGGTAAACTGAATCGCCCTGGGATTTTGGAAGTAATTACAAATTGGCCCGAAGGTGAAAGTCTTGGTGTCACAGATGAAGAAGAAGAACCAGTGACACGGGCTGAAGAAGCTGCACCATACAACCAACTGCCAGCAGAGGAAACATGTTATGCTCTCTTCACTGATGGTTCCTATTGCATCAGAAGTGGAAAGCAGATGTATGGAGCCCCACAGGACAGGCTGCACAAGCTAGCGAAGATGAAGACGGATCAAGCCAGCTTGCTGAACTCAAAGCCACTCAAGTGGCCCGAGACATTGCAGAAAGTGAGAAATGGCCAAAGCTCTACCTCTACACTAATGCATGGATGGTAGCCAACGCTCTGTGGGGGTGGCTGGAGAGGTGGAAAGTGGCTAACTGGCAGCGTAGTTGAAAACCAATTTGGGCTGCTGCAGCATGGCAAAACATCACTAGCCGGGGAGAGAAACTACCTGTGAAGGTTTGCCATGGAGATGCCCATGTCCCGAAGAGTAGAGCTAATGAAGAGCAGCAAAACAATCAGCAGGTAGATCAGGCTGCAAAGATAGGGGTGTCAAAGATAGACTTTTAGTTTAGGAGCACAAAGGAGCATTATTCCTAGCTCGATGGGCCCATGATGCCTCAGGCCATCAGGGTAGAGATGCCACCTCTATGGGGGCATGAGACTGAGGGGTGGATTTAACCATGGACAGTATTTCTCAGGTTATCCATGACTGTGAGACATGTGCTGCCATCAAACAGGCCAAGTGGGTGAAGCCCCTATGGTATGGTGAGTGGTGGTCCAGGTAAAGCTATGGGGCGGCCTGACAGATTGACTACATCACGCTGCCCCAAACACGCTACGTGCTCACAATGGTAGAAACCACCACTGGATGGTTGGAAAGCTACACTGTGTCTCATGCTACAGCCTGTAACACCATCCTGGGCCTTGAAAAGCAGATCCTTTGGAGGCATGGTACCCCTGAGAGGATTGAGTCAGACAATGGGACTCATTTCACCAATAGCCTTATCAACACCTGGGCTAGGGAACATGACACTGAGTGGGTGTACCATATCCCCTACCGTGTACCAGCTGCAGTCAAAGTGGAGAGGTACAATGGACTGTTAAAAACCACCTGGAAAGCATTGGCTGGGGGATCTTTCAAAACTTGGGTGCAGCATCTGGCAAAAGCCACCTGCTTAGTTAACACCTGAGGTTCCACCTATCGAGCAGGTCCTGCCCAATCTGATTCCCTGAATATAGTAGATGGAGAGAAAGTCCCAGTGGCACATGTCAGAGGTTTGTTAGGGAAGGCAGTGTGAATCAGTTCTGCCTCGAGTACAGATAATCCCATTTGTGGAATTGTCTTTGCTCAGGGACTGGGTTGTACATGGTGGATAATGCAGAGATGGAACAACACGATGTGTACCTCAGGGAGATCTGATTGTGGGGTGAGATTCAGGTGCAAATACAACTGTTTGCTGGATGTTGCTGCCATTGTCTGTACATGAAAACAGACAGACATGAGACAGAAGGAAATGTGTAAGTGTTGAAGGTTTGAGCAAGTGAGATGGAAGTGTGAAAAATGCATATTTTATGATTGGCTTTTCACAAATGTTACAATGAATACTATATGTGTAATGTTAGAAAGTTATGCTATATTCATTCTCTTAAGTAGTGTGTTATATATAGTTTTAGGTTACAACATAATATTGAAATAGAAATCTGTGATGTAGGATTTTTTTACTAGCTCAAGCAAGAGATGAGATAATCAAGAAACACTTCACACAGAGATGACAGTGACTTGGGGCCCATAAAGAGTTACTGCCTCCTTATCAGAAAACACAAACTTCCACCTTCCACCTTCTCTCTGTCTTTATGGAACCACCAGGATTAAGGGGAAGAAGTTGACAAAAACCAGAAAAGTTCTTAATTTGCAAGGAATTTATGCATCATGTATAAGATATATCAATACGCAACAAGCTATTGCTTTTAAGTTATTCCTTTGTTCACAAGGTATGATTTTCATGACTTAGTGTCTGAGAGCATCTGGACATAAGTAATTCTTTGCTTTTTATTGTCTTGCAATTGTCCTAACCCTAAATTTTGTTACTCTGGTTGTATTACTATTTTAGAACCATTTTATTATTATTAAACTTTTAAAATTTTGAAAACCAAGTGATTGGTGTTTTTCACAGAAGGAAATGTGTTTGAGGAAGTGAAAGATGGAGGTTTTGATGTAAATAAATGCATGATGTTTGGTAGTATGTTGACAATATGGAAATAAAGGGTGGAATGTCCCAGGGTGACATTATGGTGCTTGTATCCCCAATCGTGTTTATGCTTGATGCTTTGTTCTGTGCCTTCCGGACTGGCACCGAAAAGTGAAGGTTTGTTTTGTCTTGTTAGCAGTTGGCTCACCACCTGCCATGGTCTCTGTGAGCGGATAGGCCTGGCTTGCTTGCTTGCTGGCTCTTTGCTCTCACTCCTGCTTTCTGCTTTTGCCCTTGCTTTTTTTCTTTCCTTTTCCTGAATACCAGTCCAACCTGCTCTGGACTGGGACCTGGGAAACACTGAGAGACATCGAGAGCCTGCATTTTGTGACCTGCAGCAGCCATCCCAGTGCTGGAGACTGAGAACTGGGTGACCACTCCCACGAGAGACTTTCTGAATCTGTCATCTCTTCAGAGTGGTGAAAGGGTTTTTGTACTCTGATGTTGTTCATTTTTTGTGCTGGGGACTGTTTCTGTCTATTAAAAAGCAGGGTTTTTGTTTTCCACTTCTCTCCAAGGAAATGCTTCCAGAAGCATGTGGGGGGGGGAGGGGCTGTGGGGGTTTGCTGTCTGGGGGGAGGGCTTGTCCTTGAGGTTTTCTCCCAAATTTGCCCTAAACCAGGACAGTGGGTCTTTCCTCCTCTAATCCCCACAATCTGCCTTAGCAAGCCCTCCTCGTGCGGGGTCTCCGGGGCTTTTCCTCCCTGTTGGCTTCCTGTGCCGTGGAGACACTCAATACGGCCTCTTCCACGAGGTTCTGCCACGTGGATTTGTCCTCTCTGGTCTCTATCCTCAGCTCCCGACTGCCTGGGTGATGAAAGACAAGGAGTGGATGGGATTTGCCTCCGTGCCAGAGGGAAGGAGATCCTCCAGTGCATCCCCGGCAGGATGGTGCGTCAGGGAGGGTTGTCCTGCAGCACAGGACCATGCTGGGTGGGAGATGGATGCCTGGGTGTCCCGGGGCATCTTCCTCTTCCTCGCAGCCTCCAAGGGCTTGGGAATGGGAAATCCTGGTTTGGGGAAAAGAAGGGATGAGCACGTTTACTTGGAAGGTCCACTGTCCATGTCCATCTCTGGAAGACACTGGCCATTTGGGGTCCATTAAACCTCCCGAATAACAAGATTCAGCCCTGGAAATACTTCTCTGGAATTCTCCGTCCCTGCTCCCTCCCCTGTGGTGTTCAGGCTTCCCCCCTTCCCAGCTGCTGGGGGTCATGCTTATACTCAGGGTTCCCCCCCTCCCTGGTCCCTGCCCTCCCCAGGCTGCTGGAAGTCCCAGGAATGCAAAAAGCTCCCCCCTCTTGGGTCTCCCTGTATAGGGATGGCAGAAATTTTTGGGCTCCCAGCTTCCCTTCTCCCCTTCTTCTCTGCTTTGGGGTTCAGGGACTCCAAGGATCTCCCCTCCCCTCTCCAGGCTGTTGAGGGTCCCGCCAATGCCAGTGCTCTGCCCTCTCTGGGCTCCCCATTTTTGGGCTCCTGGGGGACACAGGGCTCTGCTCCTTTAGGCTGCCTCTGTTGGCAGCCGCCACCAGGCCCCATAGAAGCAGACATGCCCACAAGGGCTGCAGTCAGGGCCGGGAGAGAGAGGGTTAATCAAGACGTCACCCACAGGTGTCATTCACACATGGCGCCAAGAGATGTCGCTATTGGACAAGAAACGAGTACACAGAAGCTTGGGAAGTTCCAAGAAGAAAAAGAGACTGTTTTGTTCCAACATCTGGTGAGGTATTTCGAGAATTCCAAAGGTGACTGTAGATTGGAGGATGGAATTACTACCTCTCCAACCACACTGGTCCAAAGACCAATCAATCCTTTCTCTGCACCCACAGGGAAAGATGTAAACGATTCTATTTCCACCTGAAATGATGTGGGAGCTCTGACTCTCAAAGATGAAAATGTTCTCAGAAGGCTAAAGAAGTTTCACGAGAACTTTAAAACTTTCCAAAGAACTCTAAAAGAAAATTATTTTAAATTGGGGCAACAACTGGGCTCATACTTTGCAGTCCTTGGAGCAACTGAGAGAAACTGGATCATGCTGCAAGACAGTTGTAGGATCTGGAAATGACTGAATGCATGCTGGAGGCAATGGGGATATTCTGGCCATGACTGGGGGAATCATACTGGGATAACGAACACCTTACTGGAGTAGTGCCTGAAAATGATTACGGACATGCTAGGGGCAATTGGGATCTCCGGACAGTATCTGTAACCGTACTGGGGGGAAATGGAACCACATTGGGAATGATTGGGACTGTGCAGCGGAGAACTGGGACCGAACTGGGGGCAACTGGGAGTGAGTGGGAACATGATGGGAGGGACTGGAATCCCTCCATTATTCCAGCCTTTCCTTAAAAGTAACGTTTCCCATAGGTGGAGAACAGATGCTGAACAGGGGAAAAGCTGAGTAGCCTGGCTCAGCTTCAGTCATGTGCAATGCAAAGAAGGTAAAAAACAAAGCAGCAGAGAGCACCAGACTTCTGTGTGCAGTGAAGGCAATTGCAAAGATCCTGAGCTCCTCATTCCCAAGCACAGGCAGTGGTCTAAATTATTCCTTCTAGACAACCTCAGCACAGCCCTTCCTTGCTGCAGCCGACATTGAGTTCTCTGCATCTCAGAAGCTCAGGGGAGGAGCAAGATTTTCCCAGGAGAGCTGCATCAGGACGAAGTCAAAAGCCAGGAAAGTTGTCCTGGAACACCTTCCATACGCATGCTAACAGTGAATTGAAGGGGCAGGTGAGTGGCAGCCACCGTCCTCTAGCAGTCCCAAGGCTGCGCCCAGAAGCCCGGCTGTCTGCGGCTTCGTTCTTGGCCTCTTACAAGCTACCGCGCTCTCTGGCTCCCGGAGGCGAAGAAGTGGTTCCTTCGCGCACAGCTCACCGGAGCGGCAGCCGTATGCTCCGAAGCACGCCTTCGGGCAAAAGACGACGGCAACTGGCACTTCCCTTCGGACAGCTGCGGAGAGCCATAGTCTATGTCTCTAGTTGACTGCATCTTAGCGACAAGCTTTTCCTGTGTGTCTTGCAGGGAGAAAACTTACCAATCAGTTCACTTATCCCGATCTGGCCCAGAAAGATGGATTTGCTGCACGTTCCAAGGACACTGCTCTTTACGAGTCAAGCTGCAAACTGCTGTCAGATGGCCATGCTCTCTGCCTTCTGCCGCCCACTTTGTTGTTGTAGCGTGCACATCCCATCCTGGCATTCAGTGCACCATGAAGGCAATTGCAAAAATCCAGCAGCTGCTCACTCCTTAAAGCAAGGCTCTGTCTCTGTTCTTGCTTCTTGACAACCTCAGTGCAGCCCTTCTTTTCTGCAGCTGCTATCGAGTTCTCTGCATCTTGGAAGCTCAGGGGACAAGCAAGAATTTCCCAGGAGGGCTGCAAGAATTTACTTCACCATACACTACAGTATCACATACAGCTTTTGAGCAACATTGAAATAATTTTCCAGACCCTTCGGTGCATTCCCCACTTAAAAGCCTGAGATGCTCATAGTAATGCAGAAATATTTCAAACAAGTACACACATCTGCAAACTTGTCAAATGGCAAAACACTGGAAGGAAAATGAATTTTCAGTCGTCACTTATAATCCTCTACTTCAATGCAGCATTTGTGTTTAGAATATGTATTTCCTGATCAGCTGGCATACTATTGCTTGACTACAACAGAGAATTTGCAAAGCCTAAAGAATGGAATCAAATTTTGGTTAAACAACCTGACTTCAGCAGGAATTTTGAAGGGAGTGAAGGAGGTCATCACATTTTTAAAATTGAAATGATACGTTTTCTCTGGTTTTGCGGTAAATTGTCAGAATTGCTATGGAATTGCTATAAGTTAGTGAAGAACTGATAAGGCTTCTTGAGAAAAACACAAGCTGGGCCCCTCGGTGGTCTCACACTAGGCTCAGACCAGGCCTATTTTTGGAAAGATATCTCAGGTGAAGAGGAGGCCTAAAAGCCTCTCAGTGAGATACAGAAGAGCATCCGCAAAGATATACCAGGCATCAGCCTTATTCCCCCTCACTGGGCCCAACAAGGCTTGTAAATCTGGTCCTTCAAGGAGATTAGAATGCTCACAGAAACACTCTGGAGAGGGTCGGAGAGGCTTTACTGTTGCTTCAGCAGGTAGAGGAGGACCAGTGTGTTTGTTTCACCTTTGTATGAACTGTAAATTCTGACTGACAGTAAATAAGCAAGTAATGAAGACCCTCATTAAGCCCTATTTATATATTAACTTTCACAATCCTAACAGAGCAAATTAAGAGAAAAGAGAACATGCCTTACATGTATAAGTCACAGTCATGAAAACCCCACCTATAGCATGGAACAATTGTTCCATCCCTTTGGGAAGGGCCAAAAATTATAATAGAAAAGAAAGAGTTTGGGGTAACAAGACAGACAAGGGGGGAAAAGCCCTCTGCTGGATCAGTATGCATTGATGGACTCCATCTCTCCTCTTCTTCTAAAGGGACAACTTAAGGTGAACTTTGTCTCTCCAACTGTGTTGGAACAGATACAGGAATACTTGTGTATATATATATATATATATATATATATATATATATATATGTACAGTACTTATAGATTTGTTACTATATTTTGTCTCAAGACATATTGTGGTTTCCCCCTCTCTCAGCCCCTAAATTATCAGGCTAGCCCAAAAATACAAGGCCTTGAGGTGGGCTAACATCAGGAGGTGGGCAAAGGTTCAAAAGAGGCTCTCACCCCAATGTAGCTGTCCAGCTCTTTTATTACATGGTCCGAGAGGGAAGAGCAGGGAAAGAGAGAGTGAACAGGAAATGTCAGGGGTTTATGTAGGCTCTTGACAGGGAGGGTTTCTTGGCTTTCCGCCAACCCCGTTGGGGCCTGAAGGAGGGGTCCAGGCTTACCTTCATCAGTCACAGGGGTCCCGGGGAACGGAATGTAACAACATATAACACTGTAGTTAGTGCATTTATCACCAGCAATCCTCAACCTACCATTCTGATGTTTCAATAAACTGCAGCATTTGTGAATCTGGATTCTGTAAATTCTCATTGAACCTGGACAGGCCTATGGCATCAGATTGGCAAATTGTACGAATTCCTATTGTATACAACCACACCTATGGTGACAAAACTGCAGTATTTGTGAATCTGTTGTTGTGAAAGCTCTGACTGAACTCTAGGAGACTTGTAGTGTGAGATTGACTATAATCAGAAATTAAGCTCATCTTCATACAGCCCTTCTGATCCCTGAGAACCAGCTGAAATGCAAAGGTTTTATTTTCTGCTATATTTCCATACCCTTAATGCAACAGGTATAAACCACGTGGCTACTTTACGTGAATAAATTAATAAGAAAGTCAGCTAGAAATGACAATCATTATGGCTTTGTGCCATTATCTCCATTCATCTCTGTAGTAGTGATTTAAAACATGAAAAGGAAGTGAAATACCTTGACATATGCACTTATGAAGAAACAAAGCAGCAGCACTCAACTTTGTGTATGCCCAAAATGATGAGTAGTAAGAAATCCCCAGAGGCAAAATACTTCTGAAGCTTTCTCAGAGAGAACACCTACTTAAGCTGCTTTAATATTAGGGGATTTACAGATTCCGCCTTCCTTCTGAAGACCTAATAATTCATGTGCAAAACATCCTAATTATTATTTTGCAAGGGCTATCTTAGAGTTTGAACATTGAAAATTTTAGGCAGAAACATTTAATTTATGATTTCCAAAGCAATTTCATAAAAGTTAAAGAAGAAGAAGAAAGAATTTAAATGACTGTAGCCTTTACTCCCTTGTTTCATACAATGGTTTCTACTGCCTGTGGGAAAAGGACCTGGTGGTGCTGATTGACAGCCAGCTGAACATGAGCCAGCATGTGCCCAGGAGGCCGAGGGCCAATGGCATCCTGTTCTGTATCAGCAACAGTGTGGCGAGCAGAACCAGGGCAGTGACCATCCCCCTGTACCCGGCACTGGGGAGTCCACACATCAAATCCCGTGTTCAGTTCTGGGCCCCCCACAGCAAGAAGGACATTGAGGTGTTGCAGCATGTCCAGAGAAGGGCAACAGAGCTGGTGAAGGATCTGGAGAGTGAGTCATATGAGGAGCAGCCAAGGTATCTGGGCTTGTTCAGCCTGGAGAAAAGGAGTTCCAGGGGAGACCTTATCCTTGGCTACAACTACCTGAAAGCAGATTCTTCCTTAAATCATAATTACAAAATAAAAATAGAGCTGCCTTCTATTCAATTTAATTATTTTCTGCTCAGTAGGAAGAAAAAAAGTTTGCTCCCAGATTCAGAGGACTTTCGATCTCCCTTTCTTGTAAAACATTTTTATTAGTTCACAGTTATGCAAGTATGTTCGCATTAAGCCATTTGCTAGATATGTCAGAAGTTGCAAAAACATCAATTATCCATACTTCAGTAACTGACAACTAATTCTTTGTGGACATTGAAGAAACATAGGAAACAAGTGTCTGGCTAAGACTCTTGATGTCCTGCCTGATATATATCAAGTATATATTTAAAATATTTTTCAATGTCTGTCAAAGTTTGAAACAACAAAATATTTCCCCATTCACATCAGGACAAAAAATAAAACAGCTTCATGAATCTTTATGAGAAGAAAAATAAAAAATAAAAGATGACTAATACTGAAGGTGCTCCTTTTAAGTCCTTTTTTAAAATTAAATTGGATTCCCAGTTATGAACATAAAAATTAAATATTACAAAGACCTTAAAAAAAAACAAATAAAAGCAAATTATTTACGGAAAGAGTGATTGGACATTGGAGTGGGCTTCCCAGGGAGGTGGTGGAGTCACTGTTCCTGGAGATGTTTAAGAAATGACTAGACATGGCACTTAGTGCCATGGTCTAGTGGACAATGTAGTGTAAGGTCATTGGCTGGACTCAATAATCTCAAAGGATTTTTCAAATCTAGTTAATTCTGCGATTCTGTGATTCTGCAACTGTATGAAATGTTTTGATTTCTGTTATCCAGGATTAAAAAAAACCCAAAAACATATCTTCTAACATAACCATTGTCAGTTGTGAGGGAAAATTGTATATACCTGAAAGCTTGAAAGGGATTTCTTTTTCTTTCACAAAATTCCTATTTTTACATCTTGATGACTTTGTGGGGGGAAAAAATTTTGTGTGTAACTAAAATTCTTGACTTGCAATATCCTGCCAGAGGTGACTGTTGGAAGCTATACAGGTTTTTTTTTTTTATATCTAATACAGAATAGCATGCAGCCTTGAAAAACTGTTCAGTCATCATGCCTGTCTTTCAGGCTGACTTCTTAGAATGTGGTAGAATAATTTTATATTGTTAAAGTTATTTTCTGTTAAAAGCCTTTGATAGCATAGCCCCTAGCAATTTGTCATACTTCCTCCTTGAGTGTCCTGAGAAGGAATAATGCTTATATAAACTTGCTCTCTACAGATCACAGCTAAATCTCCTACTGTATAGCAACCTGGGATTTTATCTGTGCTGACACATTTACTTAGATTTGTCACTCCTATCACTTCCCCTCTCACTCACCCTTCCCCATCTTATAATATTTTTTGTTACCAACCACAGCATTTTTAATAAGCTATCTCTGACACTGAAGTGTCCTGATTGCAAGTTTTGCTTAGCTTTTAAATGGTTTGTTGAAACAGTAGAATCATCAACACATTTGTGATGGAAGTGACATTTAAAAATCGTATAGTCCAATCTCTCTTCAATGAGCAGGAGATTTTAAGACAGATCCGTCTGTTCAGAGCCCTGTCCAAACTGACCATAAATGTTTCCAAAGGTAGAGCATTCATTACCTTTCTGGGCAACATTTTCCAGTGTTTCCTACTCCCACTGCACAAAATTTCTTCCTTATATCCAGCCTGTGTCTACCTTCTTCCAGTTTAAAATCATTGCCACTTGCTGGATTGCAAGACTTTCTCCTAAGTTTCTCTCGTTCTTTCTTACTGGCCTTGTTTATGTACGGGAAGGTTGCCTTAGAGCCTTCTCTTTTCCAGCCTAAACAGCCCTATCTCAGCCTTTCCTCATAGGAGAGTTGCCCCAGCCCTCTGATCACCTCTGATCCACCTCCTGTGGACTCATCCTAGCAGGCCCATGTCCTTCTTGTGCTGGGGATGCCAGAGCTGGATGCAGCACAGTAGCTGGAGGAGTCTCACCAGAGCAGAATCAGACCAGAGGAGCACTGTCACCTCCTTTCACCTGCTGGAAAAGAATGGCTGGCTTTTTGAGCTGCAAGGGCACGCTGCCAGTTCATGCCCAGATTTTCATCCACCAGCACCCCCAGTTAGGATTAAATTGTCAATAGAAAATATTTTTCTTGCTAGATGTGATACATAATAGAAGTTGCACTGGAACATGAAGTATTGGAGAAATATAAATTTATAACCAGAACTTAGCTTTGCAGCTAGTTCTCATTACAATCTCTGATAACATTTCAAAGCCAGAGGTGCAAGACACGCTTAAAAATCAAGCTGGCGCAAGACCCTTCAAATGATTCTGTCAGGAATAAATTCAGCATAAGTGCACAGACATACAGCTATATAAGCCTGGAAAAAATGAAACAAAATGAAAATGCAAGGTCTGCAGAAGAGTACTGCTTACTGCAGAACTGGACATTAAGTGCTTTACAAATGCAAAAGACTCTTCTCTTATCAACTTAAATACAGTCTGTAGAAATTAAACCATGTACAGGTTTCAAGTGGGAGGGAACAGACTTGCAAAGCCATTTTATCTTGTTTATTCCATTATAAAATTCTAATTTCAGCAACATTTGTCTCTATTTTAACTTTCCTTGGTGATATATGTATACTTAGTGAAAACCATCAAGATTTTTTTGGTTTTTTTTTCTGTTATTAGCAATGCTCCCATGTTATTTTTAGAATCCAGAGGTATGCTAACAAGAAAATGAATGTGTCATCCTCCACCCCACCCTTCTTCCCTCCCTCACCACACCCCACCTATGAGAATTGCATCTACAGAATATGTTTTCTTTTTCATTCATTATAAGGCCAGGGATAAAGAAACCATAGGTATTGGATAACTATCAAAACGCACAGCAAGAGAGGATGATCTTTTAAATCAGCAAGATCTGGTCACAGAACCCTGCTCTGTACAGTCTGTCGGAGAAAACAAGAAGTGAAATGGTACTGATGAATTTACTCATTATTCACTAGACAACAAGGTGCTGGAACTGAGTATTTGAACAAGAAAAATTTGGTATTTGTTTACAGAATGCATAGCATCTTGAACAGGTATTGGGTTTTATATAAGCATAATTTGGATAATACGCAGTATCAGCTACTGATTGCTAAACAATGCTGACAGTAACTTTGCTTAGAAAAAATAGCTTTTATTTTCTAATACTATAGTGATAGTTTCTACTTAACCCTTAGTACTGAAGAATATTTTTATTTACTCTTTTAATTCTCTCTCATCTATCCTCTGCTTTTCCTCCTAAGCCACTAATGCCTTTACTCTAAAATACAGTCAGTTAACCAAAGGCAGACACTGGCAGATACATTCATCATACTAATGATGTGTTGTATGCTATGTTTCTCCCATCAAGTGCCTCCCACATATTTGACAAAAACCTTTCAAATGAAGAAGAAGAAAAATGAAAACAAGTCTCAAAGCCACGCTGTATGATTGAGAAAATCACTTAACCTAGTGTCACTGAACTACAAAATCAGTTAATGTCTTCTATCATCTTCAGAAAGTGATAGCTAACAGGAAGCCTGCAACAAATCATGCTAGATTTCAATGGGAGTAATTTATTCCATTTAGGATTAGTATGTAGGTAAATTGACCTATTCTCTTAATGTTTACAGCATAAGGAAACAGGTCAGTTTTCTTCCTCAAGCCTTTCAAAAAGGTTTTGAATGGCATGCTAGGACAAACCAAAGTGTAATTGGAATTTTGGTTCAAGAAGCCACAAAGGAATATTTAACTGAAGTGTAATTTCTATGTAAAGTAACTTTCCCTAGATACATTATTGCTACATATAATTTAAAGAGTAGAATTGACCATGCATCTAAATAGATTTAAAGAAAAAGTCAACTCACACAGTGTCTTTTCAAGTAAACAAATCTTCACAGTTATTTCATTACCATATTCAGTATCTCTGTTTTTTTTTTTCTGCTTTGGCTTTGCAGATATGAGCAATCATATTAGGATTAATTAGGTGCCTGATTCCTTTTTCACACCACTTTGCCAAAATTCACCTGACCACTTTGCCAAAATCCACCTGACAGTATATCTAACTTTCACAGTGCAAACCACATTGTATGGATTGTCCCTTGTCCCTTTTCTTTATTGATTTGTAAATATAGTTGATTTTATCTTAAGCAGAATCAGATTGTTATTATGCCTTTTAAAAAATTGTCTAAAAGCCAGGAAAAGAACATAACTGGACTCTCAATGGGGGTTTGTGGTAGACCCTTAGCTCCAAATTTTGAACATGATTGTATTTCTATCTTACTTTCAATATTGTTAGAAAGTTTTTTGTTTCTCACTTGTTTCTGAGTGGAACTGAAGCAGATAATTTTTAGCTGTAACTCCTCACAGTAAAGGTACAGACCATCTTAAAGAATGCCTGCTTTATCATTTTAGTTTGCTGAATTGTCTATCATAGCATTTGTTAACTTGAATAAACCGGTGAATTTAAAAACTGGTAATTTTCAGTAGGAGATCTTGACTGAAAGCTACACAAGCCAAATGTGGTTTTGCTGATGCATATAAGGTGCTGCAAACCCACTTGACATAAACTTTCCTTAGGTCTTAACTTATCTAAGACACTGATATTAATTTACACTGTGAAGATCAATATTCTGTTGTGTAAAAATGAAAATATTTGAGTACTGACTTCTTTGCATTCCTTTCTTCCAAACAGGGTCTACACCTTTACTTCTTGCCAGAACCCATCTTCTTGCAGTCACTTCTATATAATAGCATTAATGAGATTTCCATTGACAGATTTCATGAATGATGTTCTTCAGTCTTCACTCTCTCTTAAATAAAGAGGGAAAAAAAAAAACCACCACTGCTCCACACCTTATTGTGGTAGGCAGGGCAAGGAATAGAATATGAATTTATTTCTTCTTGTGGGACCTTAAGTGCCACCCTTGGGGATAACTTAAATATATAATCCACTAACATTGTATATGTCTAAATTCATTGCTAAATAAGGAACTACACCAGTCCACCTTTGAATAGTTTTAAAGGGATAGCTACCTCACTTGGAATATCTAAACTAAAACAGTAAAATTATTTCTAATATAATAAGTATATTAAATATCCTGATACAGGTCAAAAATGCATCCAAAAACGTTCAAATTTAGCAGAGAGAAAAACACAGAAAACACAGCAGATTTCAGAAACCTTTGTATAATAATCTTGAATATGTTATTTGTGCATTCGGCATAGTTTCCCCTTGTGAAGACAGTACATTACTATCCCAGGAACGGAATATAAGCAGAGCCAAAACAACTTAAAAATCCTGATAACATTAGATAGCCTTGCAAAATATCATAGGGGAGAAAAAAAGAAGACCATATCCAAAGGAAGTCTAAAAGTGCAATTTTTTTCTTACTTCAAAAACAAGCAATGGTTTATGGAGCTCTGTAATTCCTCCTTCATCCTCCTTTCTTCTATCCCAGAGGCCCCATATTACTGTGACCACCATCCTAGATAAAAGAGCTCTGACACAACTTCAGTTGTCTGCCAGAAAAGAGTATTCCCAAATTCCAAGGATGAATTCAAGGATTTGATTTTTCTGCAGTAGTGAATATTTATATGTTCAAAGGGGATTTGCTGCAGTGGAACAAGGAGGGAAATAGTGCTAGTATTTTTTTTTTTGGAAGATTTTTTATATTCTGTCAAAAATTACAAAAAATATGTTCACTAATCTGAATGAATTGGTAAAACAAGTAATGCATTTCAGTTTATACACAAGCTCTGTTCATTCACTGTAGTCCCTGCATGAAAATCCTGTAATTACATTCCATCCTATTTTGAGCCTATATCTGTTCTTTACATACATACATACATATTTAGACACAAGTCTCAATACATTTCTTTTCCTTCCTTTTGATACTTTTGAGGAGTACTCTCTATAAACCTTTGCAGAAGTATGGAAGTGTGAAATGGTAACTGTGAAAAACTATATCAGTATTAAAATTCTTCCATCTTAATGTTTTCTACGTGAACATATGCAGGAATGCAAAAACAAGGGATATGAAAAGTATATGTGATTGATTGCTTAACTGTGAAGTGGATACCACCCACATCAACAGTCGGCAGTAAATTTATTCTTAGTACAAATAGCTTGCAAGTCACATTTACATCGGGCTGTTTCTGGTATAGACAAACACTGCACTGCGCTGATCTTGTTTACCAAGACCTAATGCCCCAAAATTTCTTTGTTGTTCATTGTTTGATTTTTGTTGTTGCTGTTTCCATTTGTTTATTTCTTTTCATTTAATTTTTTAAAGCTGTGATAAGATATGAAGTGACACAGTTGGAGTCTTTATCTTAAGAAAACACTTCTCCTAGTCAGATGGGGCTCCGTCTTTTTGAGAACTGGCTACTTGACACATTCATGGCCAGGAATGAATTCTTTACACACAGGGATGTACACTAGAAAAATCAGGCAATAAATCTAAATGGTCTCCTTTGATGCAAAGGAGAAAAAACTCAGTATTAAAACATTAAAAGTAAAGCATTTAGTTTTGTGTTGTTATTACTGGTAAATACATACATCTTGGATAGATTAGCTAAAAAGAACAGTGCAGCTTACTGGTCCTATTCTTTTTGCCAGTGAAGGTCTGGTTTCTAGTAAATAATCAACAAATTGACAATCTCATGGTGTAAAACTACTTGATGTATCTTTCATTTCTCCACCATGCTGATGGAAAAGTTATCTTATTTCTGTGAACACAAAACATCACTGAAAAAACAGAAACAAACATAGATTTATGAACTATTTTTAAAATGCCTATTGACAGAATACACTATTTTTTCTTAAAAGCTATCTATTCAGATATTTATGTGACCATACCATAGAACTAAAATAAAGATACACTTGATAGAGACATAAAATATCTTTAATTTCCCTTCTTGTCCTGCCTTTATTGGCATATGATAAGGTGTGTAACACTGTAGGCTGGTGGGCTTCATGGTCTGTGCAGTAGCAAAACTGGGTTTCTGCAAGAAAACTCTCAGTATAGAGACATCACTCATACTGTGAGAAGTTTAACTAGTTATTCCAAGCAAATTTTTCCTGTATTCTTTATGTCAGCTCATATAAATCTGGAGGAGCTATGGCACTACATGTGAGTAGCTTGTTTCTCAGTTCTAATGCTGTCATTTCATGTGTTGCCTGATCATTGCAAAAAGCACCCCTACTATCAAGCTATGTGAATTGCACACAACAAATCGTGTAATTGTTGAATTAATTTGATTTACTAATCGCCTTTTTATTCTATATTCTGTAACCTTTTTAGAACTTTAATGTGTTATTCTCAAATTTGTTCATGAATGTTGTTCTTAATCTGTTTTTCCTATCAATGTTGACATTATTGTCATACTTACAGATACATTTTTAAAAAGTTTATCTAAATGTCAGTGGAAAATACTTCTGTAAAGAACATGTACTTTCAGAACAAGGTACATATATATCTATATAT
This sequence comes from Chloebia gouldiae, assembly GCA_003676055.1. NCBI lineage: Eukaryota > Metazoa > Chordata > Aves > Passeriformes > Passeridae > Chloebia > Chloebia gouldiae. Next base: position 19,140,365 of record QUSF01000013.1, read on the forward strand.
ATATATATATATATATATATATATATATATGTATAAAGCTCTTCATAGTTTCCTCATTGCAACTGTGGGGTTTTTTAACATTTGTAGCAGAATG